>NW_014650948.1:244315-256349 GCF_001447265.1 Sturnus vulgaris | reverse complement strand
GAAAGCCAGGTGTCTGCTAAGAAAGGCAGGAGCCTCTCTTTGAAATGGAGAATGTAAACCCCTCCCTCCTAATTATTATAAATTTGAAATTAAGGGGCTCTCAGGCAAAGACATGGGAATAGGAATAACAGTTCTTTACCAGGAAAATTAAAATAGCAATCCATTATTGCAGAGAACAAACCCAGAGCAGGGTCAGAGTGAGAATCCAATCTGACACTCTGTCAGTCAGGCAGGGTTGGTGCAGTCCCATTCCATGGTGGCTGCATCCTCCTGCACTGACAGATGTGGCTCCTGCACAAGGTGCAGTTTTCCCCCAAAGCTGCAGGGATGATGTGGAAGGTTCTGGTTTTCCTCTGGGATCCAGTGGGAAAAGGCTGCCCTGATGTTCCAAATCTCACCTTTGATCTGGGTGGGAAATTCTTGGCTCCTGCCCTGGCTGGAGCATCTCCCTGTGGGATGGTGGAATTTGGTCAGCAATGGGATCCCAATTGGGATGATTTAATTTTATTAGTACAGTGAGATCCAATGTGATGATATAATTTTATCAGTTATTCATTGGGATCCAATGTGATGATGGAATTTTATCAGTTATTCATTGGGATCCAATGTGATGATGGAATTTTCTCAGTGATACAGTGAGACTCCATGGCCCCTGAACAGGAGAGCTCTCCTGCAGGAGGGATGGGTTGTGGAAAAGCTGAGGAGCCCTGGCCCAGCTGCTTTAACAGATTTATCCATTGGCAGAGGATATTTCCCACAGAGATCAGGATCACTGCCCCACTTGGTGATAGAACTCAAACTTTTTGTCACATCCTGTATTGCAGCCCAAGGCAGGTGGGCACCAGGAGTTCAGGGTTCTCTTTGAGCCTTGGGAATAGACCATGGCAGAATTCTGACTGAATTCTGACTGATTCTCTGTTCTGAAATTCCTTTCCAGTTGTGTGGAGTAAATCATTTCACAATTGCTCTCTCTGTCTTTAAAATCTGAATTTTCACTCACCTCATCAGGGTATTTTAATGCTCAATAATCCCTGAAAATTGCCCTGCTGGGCTTCCTGCCACAGCACACGACCTGCTTGCAGTTTGTTTGGATGGTAAATCTGTGTTTCCTCCAACAGGTTTGAGTTATTTTAGCATCTAACCTGCAAAATATGAATTGGAGTAAAGCTTGGCAGGGCACAAAGCACCAGCCTCAGACCATCCCACAGCCTAAAACTCAGCCCCGCTTGGTTCTGCTGCTTGAAATCAGGTTTATCTCACCCACTTTTAGCACCTCCAGAGCAGAGCCCGTGGCCTGGCTGCCATGGCAGGCTCAGGCACCGAGAGCAGACACCCCCAGGAGTCAGCTCCTTACCCAGGAGGGATGAATCCTCCTCATCCTCTCCCCCTCTCCATGCAGAGCTGTTTTGGGAGCCAGAGCATTAAGACCTAAAACCACAGAACCGTGGGATGTCCTGAGTGGGAAGGGACCCACCAGGATCATCCAGTGCAGCTCCTGGTCCTGCACAGACACCCCAAAATCTCACCCTGGGCATCCCTGGGAGTGGTGTCCAAATTCTCCTGGAGCTCTGGCAGCCTCGGGGCAGTGACCATCCCCTGGGGAGCCCTCTGGGAGAAGAACTTTTCCCTGATATTCCACCTTGACACAGCTCCAGCCATCCCTGGGGACCCTGGGCACTCCCTGAATCCTCTGGGAGAAGAATTTTTCCCTGATATCCTCCCCTGACACAGCTCCAGCCATTCCCTGGGGACTGTGGGCAGTACCTGAACCCTCTGGGAGAAGAATTTTTCCCCAATATCCTCTCCTGACACAGCTCCAGGCATTCCCTGGGGACTGTGGGCAGTACCTGAACCCTCTGAGAGAATTTTTCCTTGATATCCCACCTAACCCTCCCCTGCCACAGCTCCAGCCATTCCCTGGGGAGCCTGGGCACTCCCTGAATCCTCTGGGAGAGGAACCTTTCCCTGATATCCTCTCCTGACACAGCTCCAGCCATTCCCTGGGGACCCTGGGCACTCCCTGAGCCCTCTGGGAGAAGAATTTTTCCTGATATCCTCTCCTGACACAGCTCCAGCCATTCCCTGGGGACCCTGGGCACTCCCTGAGCCCTCTGGGAGAAGAACCTTTCCCTGATATCCTCTCCTGACACAGCTCCAGCCATTCCCTGGGGAGCCTGGGCAGTGCCTGAACCCTCTGAGAGAATAATTTTTCCTTGATATCCCACCTAGACACAGCTCCAGCCGTTCCCTGGGGACCCTGGGCACTCCCTGAGCCCTCTGGGAGAAGAATTTTTCCCCAGTATCCTCTCCTGCCACAGCTGCAGCCCTTCCCTTGTGTCCTCAGTGGGAGCAGAGAGCAGAGCTGCCCCTGCCCTGCCCCTCGGGAGGCTTCAGCTGCCTGAAAATGAGACCTGCCCATCCCAGGCACCCTGTGCAGACCCAGCCACGCTGTTCCCCGTGCCCCATCCCTCCCCGGGCTCAGGGGCAGAGCAGCCCCGTGCGTGTGCAGTGTCACACTGGCTGCCTCTCTCCCGTAGGGATGTTCCTGGCCGAGATCATCGAGAAGTATTTTGTGTCTCCCACGCTGTTCCGGGTGATCCGCCTGGCTCGCATCGGCCGCATCCTGCGCTTGATCAAGGGGGCCAAGGGGATCCGCACGCTGCTCTTTGCCTTAATGATGTCCCTGCCTGCCTTGTTCAACATCGGCCTCCTGCTCTTCCTCGTCATGTTCATCTTCTCCATCTTCGGCATGTCCAACTTCGCCTACGTCAAGCACGAGGCCGGCATCGACGACATGTTCAACTTCGAGACCTTCGGCAACAGCATGATCTGCCTGTTCCAGATCACCACGTCGGCCGGCTGGGACGGGCTCCTGCTGCCCATCCTGAACCGGCCCCCGGACTGCGACCTGGACAAGGAGCACCCGGGCAGCGGCTTCAAGGGCGACTGCGGCAACCCCTCGGTGGGGATCTTCTTCTTCGTCAGCTACATCATCATCTCCTTCCTCATCGTGGTCAACATGTACATCGCCATCATCCTGGAGAACTTCAGCGTGGCCACGGAGGAGAGCGCCGACCCGCTGAGCGAGGACGACTTCGAGACCTTCTACGAGATCTGGGAGAAGTTCGACCCCGACGCCACGCAGTTCATCGAGTACAGCAAGCTGGCGGATTTCGCCGACGCCCTGGAGCACCCTCTGCGCGTGCCCAAGCCCAACACCATCGAGCTCATCGCCATGGACCTGCCCATGGTGAGCGGCGACCGCATCCACTGCCTCGACATCCTCTTCGCCTTCACCAAGCGCGTCCTGGGCGACAGCGGCGAGCTCGACATCCTGAGGCAGCAGATGGAGGAGAGGTTCGTGGCCTCCAACCCTTCCAAAGTGTCCTACGAGCCCATCACCACCACGCTGCGGCGCAAGCAGGAGGAGGTGTCGGCCGTGCTCATCCAGAGGGCGTACAGGGCTCGGCTGGCGCGGCGCGGCTTCGCCGGCGGCCGCAGGGTGGCCGGCACCAAACTGGAGAACGGGGCGGCCACCAGGGAGAGGAAGGAGGGCGGGACCCCGTCCACGGCGTCCCTGCCCTCCTACGACAGCGTCACCAAACCCGAGAAGGAGAAACAGCAACGGGCGGAGGAGGGCAGGAGGGAAAAGGCCAAGAGACAAAAACAGGAACACAAGTGTTGAGACACACACACACACAAACACAAACACACACACACACAGAGAGAAAAAAAAATAATTTAAAATAGTAGAATTGTACGAATTAAGATATTTGCGAGCGAAAAAAAAAAAAAAAAAGAAAAAACAACAAGAAAAAGATTGTTTACAAACTTTTCCTGAAATATATCAATACAGAACAGCTGTGGAGACACTTACCTGAAGATCTTATACCAAACATAGTCTGCTTACTGTGTGACAGCGTTGCATCTAAAGCAGTGACCTACCACCTGTTTAAAGGACCCTGCAAACAAACATTTAAACACAAAAAAAACAAAAAAAAAAAAAAAAAAAAAAAAAAGGATTTTCTATTGTTTGGGCAGGTGGATACTGCATGTTCCACATCAGTCAATGCAACTTAGGACAAACAAGCAAAATAAACACACACACACACACACACACAGAGAAAAACAAAACCCGCTGCTGGGATTCATGTATTTTCCAAAGCAGCCCCAAATGGATTTTATTTTCCCATTTTGTTGATTATTATCGGAAGAAAACCCAGAAGTCACAATGGTAATGGGTTTGTTCATGCAAAACTAGATTTGCATTTAGTTAAGCAGCAAAAAAAAAAAAAGCCAAGAGGGGAAAAAAAAGAGAAAAAAAATTGAAAAAGAGTTAAAACAAGTAGAACAACAACAACAAAAAAAGAAAAAAGCACCCATTAAGCCCAGTGAGTTACCATAATTTATTTGAGATTTATGATTTGCATTCTACTTTCTTCGTGGGCTTTACTTGGTTTGGGAGATGGGGCAGTCGGGTTCCTTCAGCCTGGAGCCAGCTCGGGCTGATCCCACCCCCCCAAAAAAAAAAAAACCAAAATAACAACAACAACAACAAAAAAACCAAAAACCAAAAAGTGCTCGTTAATGTAGAAGCGAATTTTGCATGATGGCATGACCAGGGAACCATGCATGAGGAACCACAAGCAGGGGACACCACTCACCTGTCCACACAGGTGTGTCAAGCCATAAATTCGAGGCACTCCACTGAGTATCCACCACACTCTGTGTTTGGGAGAGAAACTTTAGTGATGCTCCTGCCCACCACCAGTCCGAGTTCATAGAGAATCTTCCATAAACCTGCCAGTAGGAGAGAAAAAAAAAATCCCCCCCCAAAAAAAAAACCCCAATGTAACTCTAAAATCCACCAAAAAAAACCAAAAAACCAAACCCCAACGAGCAGGTGAATGAATTGTGTGTGTCTGTTTAACAACTTTGACTTTCTTTTCCGTACAGCCATGGGTTGTTTTTTTTTTTGTTTGTTTTTTGCACACTGAAACAGAACAAAAAAATTCAAAATGCTGCTCTGGACCTCGCCAAAGGGGGAGAGGATAAATCTGGGAATGGCTTTTATCCATGTCACTGTAAATCCAAAACTTAGGGCTTCAACCAGCCAAGCAAGGTCAGTTGTATCCTGCAATATTTAGCATTAATATTAATTATTGTTCAGCCTCCATCCCGCAGTGTGGACACTTCTTTGGGTAGAGATGAATGGGGGAAAAAAAAAAAAAAAAAGAAAAATTAAAAAAAAAAAAGAAAAAGCAGCAGTTACCTGTGCTGGGTGGAATTTGGGGAGCTCAGGAACCAATGCTGGGGTGGGGAGGTGGCTCCTGCCTGGGGGGGCAGAATCAGGGGGGATTTTGGGGGACAGAGCTGGAGCAGGGATTTTTGGGCTGCAGAATCAGGAGGGGATTTTTTGGGGCAGAATCAGGAGGGGATTTTGGGGTTCAGAATTAGGAGGGGATTTTTAGGGTGCAGAATCAGGGGGGATTTTGGAGTGCAGCCAGGAGGGGATTTTGGGGGACAGAATCAGGAGGGGATTTTTAGGGTGCAGAATCAGGAGGAATTTTGGGGTGCAGAATCAGATTTTGGGGTGCAGCCAGGGGGGATTTTTGGGGTGCAGAATC
This sequence comes from Sturnus vulgaris, assembly GCF_001447265.1. The sequence continues at coordinate 250,722 of NW_014650948.1, read as the reverse complement.
AGGAGGGATTTTTGGGAGGCAGAATCAGGAGGGGATTTTGGGAGGCAGAATCGGGGGATTTTGGGATGTAGAATCAGGAGGGATTTTGGGGTGCAGCAAGGAGGGATTTTTGGGGTTCAGCCTGGGGAGATTTTTGGGGTTCAGCCTGGTGCCTTCACCTTCCCCCCTGCCCCATTTTCCAGCCCGGGGCTGGGGGCGAGCAGAGCTGGCTCTGGGCTGGCCCCAACTGCAGCACAAGGAGCAGCAGGAGCCACGTGCAGCTGGGTCCTTGTCCCCAAATCCCCCCTGGGGTGTCCCCAAATCCCCCCTGGGGTGTCCCCAGCTCTGTCCTGGGTGTCCCCAAATCCCCAGCTCCACCCTGGGGTCCCCAAATCCATCCTGGGGTCCCCAAATCCACCCTGGGAGTCCCCAAATCCACCCTGGGTGTCCCCAACCCCATTCTGGGTCCCCATCTCCACCCTGGGATGTCCCCAAATCCATCCTGGCATCCCCAAATCCTTTCTGGGGTGTCCCCAAATGGATCTTAGGTGTCCCCAAATCCACCCTAGGTGTCCCCAGATCCACCCAAATCCCCAGCTCCACCCTGGGATGTCCCCCAGTGAACCCTGGGAGTCCCCAAATCCACCCTGGGGTCCCCAAATGCACCCTGGGGTGTCCCCAGATCCACCCTGGGGTGTCCCCAAATCCATCTTGGGATGTCCCAAAATCCACCCTGGGTGTCCCCAGCCCCATTCTGGGTCCCCAGCTCCACCGTGGGTGTCCCCAAATCCACCCTGGGTGCCCCCAACCACTTCTCAGCCAGCCCCACCCAGGCTGGGACATTTTTCAGGGCCAGGTTGGTGGCACCAGCGAGGGGAAGCCAAAAGTCACTGCAGGGGTGACATTAAAAATAAAATAACAGCGCCCAAACTAGCGGGGAAAAAAAAACCAAAAAACCAAAAAAAACCAAAATCCCCCAAGACACCAGAGGGTGAGGAGAGGATGAATCTCAGTTTGCATAATCCCATAAACGCAGAAAATGCCAGGAATCACCTGAAAGAAACCAAACCCGAGCAGGAAGCCATCCAGCAGCCATCTGTGCCCCCATTGCTCCTAGGATGGGATGTAAAATAATAATAAAAAAAATAACAACAAACAAACAAACAAAAAATTCTACATACATATGTACAGGCTACATTGTAAACAGCACAAAAAAAAAAAAAAAACACACAAAAAAAGGAAAAAAAAATAGCTGAAAAGTGTGGTTGAACTTTTTAAGAGAATATTATAAATACTGTAATATATCATTTTATTTTATTGGCATGCCTTTTTGTAAATACAAAGAACTACAAAAATTATAGAATGGCTTCTGGCTTATGCCATTGTCCATGGTTATTTTTATTTTTTTAAGATTTTTTCTGTTGTCCTTAGATTTTAGATAGCCAGGAAATATCCCCTAAAGGAAAAAAAAAAAAAAGAAAAGAAAATACAACAACAACAACAAAAAATTCCAAACGAAAACCTAAATCCCCTCCAAATAGCTTTTAACAAAAAAGCTTTATTGCAAGTGATATTTGCAGCAGCAAAAGTGTCTATTTTTGGGTTCCAATGTGCAATAAGTCGACCACTTCTATGCAAGATTTGGCTGAAATTTAAATTTGTTCTTAGGCTGGGCTGAGTCTTGGTGCGTTGGCGTTTGTGCTGGCAACTCATGAAGCTGCTCCATGACTTTAAAATAAAAAAAGTCCCTTCAAACTCTGGATATATATATTATTATTTTTTATTTTTTTTTAAAAAAAAAGGTTTTATCTGGGACACGAGGTTTCCTGAGCAGGAAGGGGAGGGAGGAGTTGGCTCTTGGCTGGAGTTGGATTTTCTGCTCAAAAAAAAAAAAAAAAAACCAAATAAAAGGGTTCCAGGGGTGTTCGGGGTTGTTATTTTTAATTTAATTTTATTTTTTTTTTCCCTCCCCAGGGCAGATGTTTCCCCCCTCGGGGTCTTCACTGGGTGAAGCCAAAGTTGGAGGAAATTTTAGGAAAAAAAAAAAACAAAAAACAAAACTCGGGGACCCTCGAGTGTCCCCCCCCCCACCCCTAAATCTCCAAATCCCAGCAGGGAATTCCCATTCTGGATTCGGGGTTTGGGAGCCAGGTTAAGGGGGGGGATGTGAGGAAGGTGCAGCCAAAATTCACAACCACACCAAGGAATTCCCGTCCCTCCCCCACCTCTAAAATCTCCTTTTTGGGTTAATTTGTGACTCCCAAAGTGCATTAATGAAATGCCAGTCCAAGCTGCTTTCTTCACTTTCTTCACCTTTTCTTAAAATAGAGAAGCCAACGTTGAAAATAAAATTTAAAAAAAAATTCAGGTTACCCCATGGTGTTCCGCAGAGGCCACACCTGAGTTGGAATGATTTTTCTGCTGCAAAAAAATAAAATAGAATTGAATTTTTAAAAGCCCAAACCAAGCTGTAAAAGCTCAATAGTGAAGATTTAGTGTATTAGAAATTGCATGGTGGCTCATCCGGGTCTTACCCAACGTGATGAACAATTACTCGAAGCCAAAAGAAATTAAAAAAAAAGGAAATAAAAGGAAATAAAAAAGAAATAAAAGGAAATAAATAAAAGTGACCCTTTTCACTCTCCAAGGGAAGGTTGTCTTGGTGTCCCGGTTATTTCCCCGCTCGGATTCTCGCTCCTCTCCCTCCGTGCCCCTCCAGGGGCACAGCGAGTGCAGGAGAAGCTGCGGAAGGGTTTTGGTGTTTGGGTCTGTGGAGGAGCCCAAAAGGTGGGGACCCCAAAGGGTGAGGAGCCCAAAAGGTGGGGACCCCAAAAAGGTGAAAACCCCTGAAAAATGGAGATCCCGAAAGGTGAGGACCCCCAAAAAGGTGAGGAGCCCAAAAAGGTGGGGACCCCTAAAAAATGGAGATCCCAAAAGGTGAGGACCCCAAAGGATGGGGACCCCAAAAGGTGAGGATACCAAAAGGTGAGGATCCCCAAAAATGGGGCCCCAGGCAGGTGAGGCTGCCCCGAGCTGGATCTGCTCAGGCAGGGGGGGATGGAGCTGTGTGATGGCTCAGCCTGTACCTGTGACCCCTGAAATCCTGTGACCCCCAAAATCCTGTAACCCCTCACCTGTGACCCCTGAAATCCTGTAACCCCTCACCTGTGACCCCCAAAATCCTGTAACCCCTCACCTGTGACCCCTCACCTGTAACCGCTCACCTGTGACCCCTCAAATCCTGTAACCCCCAAAATCCTGTAACCCCCGAAATCCTGTAACCCCTCACCCTATGACCCCTAAAATCCTGTAACCCCTCACCTGTAATTCCCCATCCTATAACCACTCACCTGTAACTCCTCACCTGTAACGCCTCACCTTTAACCCTTCATCCTGTAACCCCTAATCCTGTAACCCCTCACCTGTAACTCCTCATCCTATAAACCCCCAATCCTATAACCCCCCCATCCCATATCCCCTCACCTGTAACCCCTTATCCCATATCCCCTCACCTGCACCCCTTTACTCATCCCTGGCCCTGCAGCCCCCCTCACCTGCCCTGAACCCCCCAAGGAAGGACCCAACCCCCCCCCGTCCAGCCCTGTCCAGCTGTGCCCAGCCCTGTCCAGCTGTGTCCAGCTGTGGGGCAGGGCCGATTCTTCTCTCTGGCCCCGCTGTTCGCCCCTCATCAGCCGCGCTTTAATTAACCTCGGTTCGGTTCTTTAATTAACCTCGGTTCTGTCCTTTAATTAATTAACCTCGGTTCGGTTCTGTTCGGTTCTGCCTGGGGACAGGAGGATGAGGATGAGGATGAAGATGAGGATGAGGATGAAGATGAGGATGAGGATGAGGATGAGGATGGAGCCGGGGTCGGGGGGAGGAAGGCTCTGGAGGGACGGGGCCGGGAATTCCGCGGCCGAATTTTTGATTTCCTTTTTTTATTTTCCGTGGTTTTATTTTGGAATTCGCAAAAAACAAATGTGAACAATTCCCCTGCCTGCCCTGAGGGACAACCCAGGAATTATTTATATTTATTATTATTATTATTGTTATTATTATTATTATTATACCCAAAATCAAACCCAAACCCAAACCAAACCCAACCCCAAACCCAAACCAAATACAAAACCAAACCCAAACCCAACCCAAACCCAAACCAAACCCAACCCCAACCCCGGCAGTGCCGGCCCGGGGCCAGCGCAGGTTCAGGCTCCCAGGAGCCTCTTCCAGTGGCACCAGTACATGAGCGCGCCCGTGAGGAGCGCGGAGCTGAGGAAGGCTCCGAGCACGGCCAGGACCAGCGGCCGCAGCCAGCCCAGGAGACCCCGGCTGTACTGGGGGGGTCGGCGGCGCTGGAAGAGCAGAGCCCCGGTCAGGGGAGCCCTGGGGGCCGGGGGAGCCCTGGGGGCCAGCGGAGCCCCCGGGTCCAGCGGAGCCTCCTGAGCCAGCGGAGCCCCCGGAGCCAGCGGAGCCCCCGGAGCCAGCGGAGCTCCCGGGGCCAGGGCAGCGCTCGGGGCCAGCGGAGCTCCCGGGGCCAGCGGAGCCCCCGGGGCCAGCGGAGCTCCCGGGGCCAGGGCAGCGCTCGGGGCCAGCGGAGCCCCCGGAGCCCTCGGGGCCAGCGGAGCTCCCGGGGCCAGGGCAGCGCTCGTGGCCAGCGGAGCCCCCGGGGCCAGCGGAGCCCCCGGGGCCAGCGGAGCCCCCCGGGCCAGGGCAGCGCTGCCCGCCCGCGGCTGCAGCTGCGCGGAGCTGAGATGCCGCACGGAGCTGCCGTAGCCCTCCACGTTCCTCCTCAGCTCCAGGCTCCGGTCTTGGTTCAGGTTTTTCCCCAGTTCCCTGGCGATGTCAGGGCGGCCGATCTGGCGGAGGGCTCGGACCAGGCGGTCCCAGGTTGTCACTTCTCCCGCTGTCACCAGCCAGTGGCGCAGGGCCGCGGAGCATCCCCGGGGGCTGCGGGTGGCCCGGTGGCGACGGACGAGGATTTTCTTCACGGGAACAGCTCCGAGCTCCTCGGGCTCCTCCAGCTCCTCCAGCTCCTCCATCTCCTGGGGAATCTCCAGATCCTCGGGGCTGTTCAGCTCCTCCTGGAGCTGCCGGCACTCGGAGCCGGCCAGCAGCTCGGCGATGCGGCTCATGCTGTGCTGGCCCACGGTGGCCACCACGGTGTCATCGCAGTGGCCACGCAGGGCTAGCAGGAGCAGGACGAGGCTCAGGGGTGCCAGCATGGCTCGGTGCCGCCGTGGGTTCAGCTCTCGGGGTGTCCCGGGGCTGTGGAACCCCCGTGACCTCACAGAGCAGCGAGTCCCGGGGCGAGTTCCCCGCCCGGGGTCGTTGCCCCGTGTGGCATTCCAGGACCCGCCACCCTGGCGTGCCCTAACCTGGCAACCTGGGCACCAAATCTTAGAAAATGACTTTCTGTTCGTCCTATTTATCAAACAACAAGATTAAATTCAGCATCGAATTTTTAATAGCCGCAGTTGTATATAAACGAATACAATCGAAGTGTATCACATACGCATATTTGAGAATACACAAAATTTGGCAGGCAGTAATTTAATGTAATTGAGGTTTGTAAAAAGCAGCAAAAGAAAAATAGAAAAATAGATTTAAATATAGTTTAGAATAAAGGGAGTTTTTGTTTCTATTTGGTTAGAAGCAGGGCTTTTAAATAATACTAAAAAATATAAATATAAAAATATATAATATATAAAAATTTATACATAAAATAAAAATATAAAGATATGTATATCATGAATAACAATATTGTATATGTGGTATATTATAATGGAAATTAAATTGAACCTATAAAATACTTATAGATTAAGAATTTAAATATAAATTAAATATTTTTAAAAGGTATAAATTTTTGAATATCTAAAGGGGTTTTCTTACAGTTTTCGTTGGGTTAGAGGCAGGAGTTTTTCGTTTTGGTCGGGGTTTTTTGGGCGTTCATTCCGGAGGATTTTTGGAAGGATCGGGAATTCCATCCCTGACTGTGCCCTGAGCGCCGCCCGGTGGGCAGAGAGAGGAACTGCAGGGACCCGAGAGCCCGGGCGGGGCTGCAGGGAGAGAGGGCAGAGAGAGAGAGAGAGAGGGCAGAGAGAGAGAGGGCAGAGAGAGAGAGGGCAGAGAGAGAGAGGGCAAAGAGAGAGAGGGCAGAGAGAGAGAGGGCAGAGAGAGAGGGCAGAGAGAGAGAGGGCAGAGAGAGAGAGAGGGGGCAGAGAGAGAGAGGGCAGAGAGGGCAGAGAGAGCAAAGAGAGAGAGAGGGCAGAGAGAGAGAGGGCAGAGAGAGAGAGAGCAGAGAGAGAGAGAGGGGGCAGAGAGAGAGGGCAAGGTCCGTGCAATGAGAGATCGATTGCTCGGTGAGCGATTGCCAATGCCTGCCAATCGATTACATCGGCGATCGATTGCCAATGCCTGCTGATCGATTA
>NW_014650947.1:166143-182785 GCF_001447265.1 Sturnus vulgaris | reverse complement strand
AACCCCCCCTAAAAATAAAAAGGGTGGGGAATTTTTTTGGGAATTTCCCAAAAAAAAAAAAAAGAGGAAAAGGAGGAAAAAAAAAATCCAACAGCATTAATGGGGTTGTCCCGGATTTTTTTATTTATTCCATAATTATGTTGAGTTTTTTTATTATTTTAAGCTGGTTTTTTCCGTTGGTTTCTTTCTGTTTTATCGTGTCCTGGTGGGGTTGAAAACAAAATAAAAACCAGGAATTTTCTCTCGGTTGGAATCATCAAAAAAAAATCCGGGAAAATTTTGGATTTTCCCGGAAAAAACTTTGATTTTTTTAGCGCTTTTTAAACTGATATTTACGCTTTTTTTTTTTTTTGGAAAGGGTTAAAAAAAAACCCTTTTATTTTATTTTATTTTCTTTCGAGGGATTTGAACTCTCCCCGGTGAGAATCCAGCAGGAATCCATCGGGAAAAATTGATGGAATTTTTTGGGATTGGGAGCGTGGCTTTGTACATAGGGTGTAAAGTAGAGGGGCAAAAAAAAAACAAAAAAAAAACCGACAAAAAAAAAAAAAGACAAAAAATCCGAAATTTGTGCCTTTAAAAAAAAATAATTCCGATTTCTATTAAAAAAAATCAGATTTAAAAAAAAAAAGGGTTGCATATATATATTATATATATATATGATGGAATGCTAGAGAAATTTATGGATAATATACATATTTTTTTCCAGGGGTATCCCATAGCTCCATATTTTGTTATGGAAGTTGAAAAAAAAAAATGGAAAAAAAGGAAAAAAAAAAAAAAACCTGAAAAATAAAAGTATTTTACCTCGAATTCAAAACGTTAAATAAAAACCTTTTAACAGAGAGGCGCCGCTGGGTTTTTTTGGGGAATTTTGGGAGGTTTTTTATGGATTTGGGAGGCGGAAAAAATCCAAAGTTTTGGCAAGGAGCATCCAGGAATTCCCTGGATCCCAAAAATTCCCAAAATTCTGGAGTTTCTGCTTTTGGGATTTGGGTTTTATGTTGTTTTGTTGGGGTTTTTTTTCTGAATTTGGGTTCCATTATCCCAAAGTTTTTATGGGAAGGAGCATCCAGGGATCTCCTGGATCCCAAAAATTCTGATTTTCCCAAGGCCCTGGATCCCAGAAATTCCCGAGGTTCTCGAGGTTTTTGGGGTTTTGTTTGTTTGGGGTTTTCCAAGTTTTTCCCAAATTTTGGGATCCAGGATTGGCTCCAAATGGGATCAGCCTGGGCTCCATTTTCCCAAATATTCCCAATTTTTTCCCCAATTTCCCCCCCCCAACTCTGGCTCCAAAGGGGATTTGGGGAAATCCCGAGGATTTTTTTTTTTTTGGGAAAATGTGAGGATTAGGATGGGGCTCAGATCCCAAAATCCCAAATGTGGGATGTGCCGAGGGAATTTTGGGATATTGGGATGGGGACAGGGGGGAGACATCCCAAAATCTGCTGTGGCCAAAGGGGGCAGAGGGATTGTGGGGTTTGGATTGTGGGGATTTGGGGTTTGGATTTTGGGGTTTGGATTTTGGGGGATTTGAGACTTGGGGGTGTGGGGTTTGGGGGATTTGGGGTTTGGATTTTGTGGGATTTGAGATTTGGGATTTGAGTGTGGAATTTGGGGTTTGGGATTTTGGGGGATTTGAGATTTGGGATTTAGGGTTTGGGGTTTGGATTTTGGGAGGTTTGGGGTTTGAGATTTAGGGTTTGGGGGATTTGCAGTTTGGATTCTGGGGGATTTGGGGTTTGGGGGGTTTGAGGTTTGGGATTTGGGGGTTTTGGGATTTGGAGAGTGTAGGATTTGGGGTTTGGGGTTTGGATTTTGGGGGGTTTGGGGGATGGGACGGAGCAGCCGCCGCTCACTTCCTCATTGCCCGAGATCCCGGGAATGTTCATTTTCATTTTCGCTTTTCCGTGTTTTCCACGCCAGGAATTCTCCGGGAGCAGAGGGGGCGGCTCTGGGGACAGAGGGGACATTCAGGGGGTGGCGGCCCCGATCTGGCTGTCCCCAAATCCTCATTGTCCCCAAATCCTCACTGTCCCCGTGGGTGTCCCCAAATCCTCATTGTCCCCATGTCCCCAAATTCTCACTATCCCTGTGAGTGTCCCCAAATCCTCACTGTCCCCATGTCCCCCTCAAATCCTCAATGTCCTTGTGGGTGTCCCCAAATCCTCACTGTCCCCGTTATCCCGCACATCCCCAGGACATCGTGTCCTCCTCAAATCCACCCTGTCCCTTGTCCCCTCACACCCCCAGCTCACTGTGTCCTTTCAAATGCACATTGTCCCTTGTCCCCCACAGCCCGAGCTCACTCTGTGTCCCCTCAAACCCTCACTGTCCCCAGTGTCCCCCCACACCCCGAGGCCACTCTGTGTCCCCCGTGTCCCCCACAGCTCGAGGTCACTCTGTGTCCCCCTGTCCCCGGTGTCCCCCACAGCCCGAGGTCACTCTGTGTCCCCTCAAACCCTCACCGTCCCCGGTGTCCCCCACACCCCCAGGTCACTCTGTGTCCCCGGTGTCCCCCCACACCTCCAGGTCACTCTGTGTCCCCCCTGTCCCCAGTGTCCCCCACAGCCCGAGGTCACTCTGTGTCCCCTCAAACCCTCACCGTCCCCGGTGTCCCCCACAGCCCGAGGTCACTCCTGGCTCCCCCCTCACCCGGTGTCCCCGCCGTCCCCCCGCCCCCGCGGGCGCTGCCCCGCCGTGCCCGGCCAGGGGGGCCGGGCGAGCCCGGGGATTGGGAGCGGCCTCCAGGCCTCTCCCTCAGCCCGGCCCCCGAGGCGGAACCGGGGGCAGCCCCCACAGCCGGGCCGGCACCGAACCGCACCTTGGGGGGGTGTCTGGGGGGCCGGGGGGTGGGCGGGGGGGTCTCTCGGGGCCCCCCGAGGCCACCGGAGCCACCGGGAGCGGGGATGGTGGCGGGGGCGACCGGAGCGGGGCGGCGGCTCCGGGCAGAGCCCTGACAGAGAGAGCGAACCTCCACCATGAGCGTGAGGCCTCCGCAGGCCCCGGACAGGTACGGCCCTGAGGGGAGACCCCCGAAATGAGCGCGGCAAAGAGAGGAGATTTGGGGAGATTTAAGGGAAAAAAGGGGAAAAAAAAAAAAAAAAAAAAAGGGGAGGGGGTTTGGCTCGGGGTGGAGCCCCCGCCCCGTTCCGTGAGGGGAAGGGAGCGGGGGGGAAATGGGGATTTGGGGGGAAAGTCTGAGATTTTGGGGGTGGGGGGGTCGGGGAGGGGGCTCGGCTCGGTGTGGAGCCCTCACGGCAATCCTCGGGGGAAAAGCGGCGATTTGGGGTGAAATTCTGAGGTTTTGGGGTGAAACGCTGAGATTTTGGAGGTTTTGTGGTGAAATTTTGAGGTTTTGGGTGTCTGCGGGTTCAGGGAGGGGGCTCGGCTCGGTGTGGAGCCCTCACGGCAATCCTCGGGGGAAAAGCGGCGATTTGAGGGGAAATTCTGAGGTTTTGGTGGAAAAGCAGGGATTTGGGGTAAAACTCTGGGGTTTGGGGGGTTTGGGGAGGGGGCTCAGCTCGTCCTGGAGCCCTCACCCCATTCCTCGGGGGAAAAAGCGGAGATTTGGGGTGAAATTCGGGGATTTTGGGGATCTGGGGGCTTGGGGAAAAACGAGCTCAGCTCGTCCCGGACTCCCCACCCTGTCCCTGCAGTGATTTGGGGTGAAATTCTGGGATTTTGGGATGAAATTCTGGGATTTTGGGGCTTAGAGGAGGGGGCTCGTCTCGTCCCTGACCCCCCACCCCGTCCCTCAGAGTTTTGGGGTGAAATTCCGGGATTTTGGGGCTCTGGGGATTCAAGGAGGGAGCTCAGCCAGTTCTGGAGCCCTCAGCTCATTCCTCAGGGGAAAAGCTGCGATTTGGGGTGAAATTCTGGGATTTTGGGGCTTAGAGGAGGGAAAATCAGCCCACACCCCGTCTGTGCAGTGATTTGGGGTGAAATTCTGTGGTTTTGGGGTGAAATTCTGGGATTTTGGGGCTCTGGGGGTTCAGGGAGGGGGCTCAGCCCGGTCTGGAGCCCTCACAGCCTCTCCCGAGGGAAAATCAGCAATTTGGAGAGAAACTTTGGGATTTTGGGGTTAAAATCTGGGATTTTTTTGTCTCTGGGGGTTCCAGGGATGGGGTTTGGGTCGGGGTGGAGCCCCCAGCCCATCCCTGCAGCATTTTGGGATAAAATTCTGGGATTTGGGGAGTTGGAGGGGGGGAATATCCCAAACCGTTCTGATTTTTGGGATATTTCCAGTATCCACCGCTGAGAATTCGCTTTATCCTGGTTTATTTTGTTCCATTTAAAGCAAAAATTGGGGAATTTCGTGTGGGATAAACCCTTGGAAAATCCTGCTGGCTTTGGGGGGAAATTTGGTAATTTTGTGTAGGTAAAACCCTTGGAAAATCCCGCTTGTTTTTGGGGTTGATTTCAGGAATTTTGTGTGGTGTAAACCCTGGGAAAATCTCATTTTTGGGGGGGATTAATTTGAGAATTCTATCTGGGATAAACCCTTGGAAAACCCTGGAGGTTTTTCTGGGAGAAATTCAGGAATTCAGCTGAGGATTCCTGGATTGGGATCAGATGGTGGGAATGTCCCAGGGATTGCGGTTTTTTGGGATTTAAGGATTTTTTCCATCCCAAATTATTCCAGAATTCCCTGTGCTGATTTATTTGGGATTTATGGGATAAATCCTGGATCCTTATCCCAGATTATTCCATGAATTCCCCATCTCTGTGAGTGCCCAGTTCCATCCTGGACCCCCTTGGGATTGAGAAAATTTTCCCTCCCTCATCCCAGGAATTTGAGGATCCCTCCCAGGCACAGAATTCCGTGGATTCCATTTCCCAGGGGGAATTTTGGGGATGGGGAAAAAGGATCCCCCCGGGCTAGGGAATTCCCAGGATCCAGAATTCCCAGCCAAACCAGCTCTGCCACTTCCACTTTTCCAGGAGTGGCTTCCTGTTAATCATTACCCTGCTGGGAATTCTCGGAGCTGCAATTGGGAGCAGCTTCCTGGACAATTCCTGGGGAGATTTCCCCAAAAAAAAACCAGAAAAAAATTCCCATTTTCTAATATTTGGGCTCCCTTCTTGTCTTTGGGATTCCCAGCTGGAAAATCCCACACAAACCTGGGATAAATCAGGGTTTAAAGCAGGAAAAGTGGGAAAAAAATCCCCAGGAAAAGTGGGGGGAAAATCCCCAGAAAAATGGGGGAAAATCCAGGAAAAATGGGGGGAAAAAATCCAGGGAAAATGGGGAAAAAAATCAAAGAAAAAAAACCAGGAAAAATGGGACTAAAACCCAGGAAAAATGGGAAAAAATTCTATTTTTCTCGCATCTCTCCATGATTTTCCTGGTGTTTTTCCAGGGAAAGCAGCAGAGCCACAGCCCCCAGCAGGGAGGGAACCAAATGTTGCAAATTCGAGGAGAAATTCCAGCGGGATCCAAACTCCCAAAATTCCTCCCAGAACATTCCCAGAATGTGGGAGGGGGGAAAACAACAACAACAAAAAAATTTCCCTGAGATTCCCAATTAATTTATTAATTTGGGAATCAAAGCTGTTCCCACATTCCTGATTTTCTGATTTTTCCCTGTGGGAAAATAATTTGGGAATTTGGGGTTGTTTCCATTAAAAATTTTGGATTTTTGGGAATTCTGGCTCCTGTGGGAGATTCCCAAAGGGATGAGATCTCCCCCCCCAAAAAAAAAAATTAGGAATGAGCAGAAGGGATTGGGAAAAGCTTGGGAAAGTTTGAGATTCAATATTCCCAAAATTCTGCTCCATAAAAATTTGGGAATTTTATGGGAAAAATCCTCCAGGCTGCTCCTGGAATTCCAGATTTCCTTGTGGGGGGGAATTCAGTGCTCAGAAACTTTGGAAAATGGGATTTTTTCCCCCCCTGCTTTTCCTGCTTTTCACCCTGGTTTTTCCCATGGGATTTTTCAGGTGAAAGGAATGAGGAATGACTGGGATCAATCCCAGCTGGAATTTCCCAGAATTATCCCAGATCAGGAGCTTTTTTTCCTTTTTTTTCCCCCCCTTTTTTCCACAGCTCCAGAAAAGGGAATTAATTTTGGGAAGAGCCAGAAGCTGCGTGAAAATTCCCAAAAATCCTTTGGAATTGGGTGGAAGTAAAAGGAAAATAAAAGGGAATAAGATTGGGGAAAAAAAAATCAGGAAAACACCCCAGAAAAACTGGGAAAAGGGAAGGGAAATAAATCCAGGAAATGGGAATTGTTCCATATCCACATCCCTGGGAATCTGGGGGTGAGAAGGAAAGAATTCCAGCTGGAAAAAAAGAGGAATAAAATAAAAATATTTGGATTCCTCCACTTCCCCCCTCTCTGTCTGGGGATGGATGGAAAATGATCCTGGAATTCTTTGGGATGTGCAAATTCCAGGGAATTCCTCCCCCATCCCTCGGGAACTGCCCCAGGGAAACCTTGGGATGGAGCCAGGAGGGAAAAAAGCAGAAAAAAAAGGGAAAAATCCGAATTTTCCAAAGGTTTGGGATTGCTCCAGGCAGTGGAAATTCCTTCCCAAAATGAGTTTGGAATTCCCAGCTGGAAAATCCACGAAAATCTGGGTTTAAAGGCAGGGAAAATGGGGGAAAAATTCTCCTTTTCCAACATTTCTGACCACTGTGTTCCTTCCCAAAATAAATTTGGAATTTCTCTCTGGAAAATCCCACAGAAAACTGGGAAAGAGATCCAACATTTCCCTGGGAATCCCCCCAAAATCCAGGATTTTCTGGGAGCTGTGGAATTTGGGATTTGGGGTCAATTTTGGTCAATTTTGCCCATTTCGAGCTTAAATTTTTTTGGGAATTTGGAATTTTTGAGGAGGGAGAAGGGCTGGGATCCCTCTGGAGGTGCCACTGGAACGGGAATTGTGGGAATTGTGGGAATTGCCGTGGCTCGGCCGCCCTAAGGCAATTAAGGAGCTTTAATTAATCCGAATTAAATGACTTTTTTATAGCCTTGTTAAGCCCCAGCTGCTTCAGAGGGGCAGAAAAAGCCTCTGGATACCTTTGGATCACCCCTGGCTGGGATTTTGGAAATTCCTGGAACTTTGGCTTTTAAGGAAAAACGTCTTGGGAATGCCACAAATCCCAAAATTTAGGGGTTTTGAGATGGGGAAAAAAAAAAAATATATATATATATTTTTTTTTTGTGGATAACAAAGGCTGACCTGGGTTTGGCCGTGGGATAATCCCGAGGGTTAATCCTGATTTTCCTCCAGATTGGCTGGGAATGTCCAGGGCAGTGTCCAGGTCTGAGGCCTCCTGTGGAAAAAAGGGGATGGGAAATTGGGAATGGGGCTGGAAAAGGAGCAGGAAAATCCTACAGGGATTTTTTTTTTTTTTTTTTCCTCCTGGAGGGGCTCAGGCTGGAGAAAAAGGGGAATTTTGGGATCTTCCCTGGGAATTTTGGGATCTGATCCCAGGGAATGGGACAGGACCAGAGGGAACGGCCTCGAGCTGGGTCAGGGTGGGAAATTTGGGATGATTTTTCCATGGAAAAAGGGTTGGGAAGGGGCTCAGGGAGGGCTGGATCCCCATCCCTGGAGGGAATTCCTGGAATTCCTCGGGATTGGGATTTTCCAGAGTGGCCAGAGAGCGTGTCCAGCTGTCCTGGGAGTGCCCAGGGGTCATCTCTGGCCATTCCCAAATTCCCAAATTCCCGAATGTCCAGGTTGAGCAGCCTCTCCTCTTCCCTGGGTGATTCCCCTTCGGAGCGAAGGTCCCCCGGCCACCAGCGGCAGCCCTCGGACACCTCGGAATCCACAGGTGGGAATCTGGGAATGGGCAATCTGTGGGCACTCAGGGTCAGGGGTGGGTCTCTGGATCTTTCCATGCCTTTGGAGTGTTGGGATTTGGGCTCCCACAAGGGGAAATTCGGGCCTGGGGAGTCTGGAGTCAGGAGTGACCACCAGAGCTGGTGGTCAGGGGTGGACAATGGCCACGAGGTCAGGGGTGGCCACCAGAGCTGGTGGTCAGGGGTGGACGATGACCATGAGGCCTCGCAGCCCCTGGAGCCAAACCCAAACTCCAGAGCCTCATTCCCTCCTGTCCCTATGTCTGTCTGTCCCTGTGTCCCTGTGTCTGTCTGTCCCCTGTGTCCCTGTCCCTGTGTCCGTCTGTCGCTGTCCCCTGTGTCCCTTTGTCTGTCTGTCGCTGTCCCCTGTGTCCCCGTGTCTGTCTGTCGCTGTCCCCTGTGTCCCTGTGTCTGTCTGTACCTGTGTCTGTCCCTGTGTCTGTCGCTGTCCCCGTCCCGTGTCCGCAGGGCTGGTGCAGCGCTGTGTCATCATCCAGCGGGACCAGCATGGCTTCGGCTTCACCGTCAGCGGCGACCGCGTCGTGCTCGTGCAGTCCGTGCGGCCGGGTGGGGACACGGGGACGGACATGGGGCCCGGGGGTCCCCTCATCTATCCCCTGCTTCAGCCTTGGGGAGAACATGGGGGGGAAACGGAGAAAAACGGGGAGAAAATGGTGGGAGCGTGAGGGGAGAAAATGGGGGGAGCATGAGGGGGAAAGGGGAGGAGGAAAATGCGGGGAACGTGAGGGGGAAACGGGGGGAACGTGAGGGGGAAAATGGGGAGAAAATGGCGGGAACGTGAGGGGGAAAATGGCGGGAACGTGAGGGGGAAATGGAGAAAATGGCGGGAACGTGAGGAAAATCTGAGGGGAAATGGAGAAAAAAGGGGAAAATGGGCAGAAAATGGAGAATAATGGGCGGAAAAGGGAGAAAATGTGGGGGAGGTGGAGGGAAAATAGAGAAAATGGGGGAAATGGGAGGAAATGGGAGAAAGGTGAGGAAAATGGTGGGAGAATGGGAAAACAGCAGGAAAATGTAGGAAAATAGAGAAAATGCAGGAGGAAATACAGAAAATGGGGGGGGAGGGGAAAAAAAACTGGGAAAACTGAGGAAAACATTGGCGAATTGGAGGGAAAATGTGGGAAAAATGGGGAAATTATCCCAGTTTGGGTGCACTGGGATTGGATGGGATGGGGTTGAGGGAATGGAAAAATCCCTATGGAATATTCCAGAGGAAATTTGGGATTTTTTTTTTTTCTTTTTTTCCTGACTCTTCCCTGTATCCAGGTGGGGCTGCCATGAGGGCCGGGGTGCAGGAGGGCGACCGGATCGTCAAGGTCAGTGTTCCCAAATCCCGCTTCCCAAAATTCCCAAGGAAATTCCCTTTTTTTTTTTTTCCCCAGCCCCTTTTCCCTGCTTTTCCAGGTGAATGGAACAATGGTGACCAACAGCTCCCACCTGGAAGTGGTGAAGTTGATCAAGTGTGAGTACAGGGCTGGAATTCCTGGGAATTCTCTTCCCATTCCATGGCAAAAAGCAGAGTTGGGAATTTCAGTGGAGTCTGGACTTGTTCCCACCCCTTTTTCCCACTTTTTTTTTCAGGAAATCTTTCTTATTCCTCATCCCAGATTTTTCCTGGAAATCCTTCTCACTCCCATTTCCCCTGGGATTTTTTTCTTGTAAAATTTTCCAGGAAATCCTTCTTACTCCAATTTTTTCTGGGAATTTTTTCTTGTAAATTTGCTCTCCTGGAAGTTTTTCTCACCTCTTTTCCCAAGTGTTTCCTGAAAGTCCTTCTCACTCCTATTTCTCCTGGGAATTTTCCCTCAATTTTTTCTTTTCCCTGGAAATTTCTCCTGAAAATCCTTTTCACTGCCTTTTCCCTTTTTTTTTTTTTTTTTTTTTTTGTGGAATCTCAGATTTTTCCAGCATAAATCCCCCTCACTCTGATTTTTTTTCCTGGAATTTTTTCACGTCAACTTTTCCCTGTGACTCCCCTTTTTTTTTTTTTTTTTTTTTTTTTGTGGAATCCCAGATTTTTCCAGCATAAATCCCCCTCACTCTGATTTTTTTTTTCCTGGAATTTTTTCACGTCAGCTTTTCCCTGTGACTCCCCTTTATCCCAAACTTTTCCTGGAATTTCTCCTGACATTCCCTTTGTTGTTTTCTTTCCCCAGCTGGTGCCTACGTGGCCCTGACCCTGCTGGGATCCCCCCCTGGATCCGTGGGAATTTCGGGGTCACAGCAGGAGCCAGAACCCCCGGGATGTCCCCAAGGGCCCCCCCAGCGCATCACCGAGCCCAGGCCCCTGCAGGTGAGCCAGAATTGCCTCAGGGAAACCCCAAATTCCATCAGGGAAACCCCAAATTCCATCAGAGAAACCCCAGATTCCATCAGGGAAACCCCAAATTCCATCACCGAGCCCAGGCCCCTGCAGGTGAGCCAGAATTGCCTCAGAGAAACCCCAAATTCCATCAGAAAACCCCAGATTCCATCAGAGAAACCCCAGATTCCATCAGAGAAACCCCAAATTCCATCAGAGAAACCCCAAATTCCATCAGAGAAACCCCAAATTCCATCAGAGAAACCCCAGATTCCATCAGAGAAACCCCAAATTCCATCAGAGAAACCCCAGATTCCATCACCGAGCCCAGGCCCCTGCAGGTGAGCCAGAATTCCAGAGGGGATCCCAAAATTCCAGAGGGGATCCCCGAATTCCAGAGGGAATACCAGAACTCCCCCAGGGGATCCCAGAATTGCCTGAGGAGATCCCAACCCCTCCCTAGGCTCATTCCTCTTCCCATTCCCAGTATTCCCATTTTTCCTGTTATTCCCCATGATTTCCCCATGGTTCCCATTCCCATTATTCCCCACATTTCCCATTCCCATTATTCCCATTATATTCCCCATTTTTCCCGTGGTTTCCCCACATTTCCCATCCCCATTTTCCCCATTATATTCCCGTTATTCCCGTGGTTTCCCCACATTTCCCATCCCCATTATTCCCATTATATTCCCCATTTTTCCCGTGGTTTCCCCACATTTCCCATCCCCATTATTCCCATTATATTCCCGTTTTTCCCGTGGTTTCCCCACGTTGTTTTCCCGTTTCCCGGGGCTGTCAGGACCCCGAGGTGCAGAGGCACGCGGCGCAGATCCTGCGGAACATGCTGCGCCAGGAGGAGGCCGAGCTACAGGTACCCCCACCACCCCTTTGACCCTTTGAACACTTTTCCCTGCTTTTTCCTGCTTTTCCCTGCTTTTCCCCACTTTTTCCCATTTTTCCTCACTTTTTTCCCATTTTCCCCACTTTTTTCCCTACTTTGTTCCCATTTTTTCCCACCTCTTTCCCACCTTTTCCCACTTCCCCCCCTATTTTCTCCCTCTTTTCCGCTTTTTTCCACTTTTCTCCCTTCATTTCCCTTTTTTTTTTCTGGCTTTTCCCCACTTTTCCTCTCTTTTCCCATTTTTTCCCCACTTTTCCCATTTTTCCCCACTTCTTTCCCACTTTTCCCCCTTTTTTTCTCCTTTTTTCCACTTTTTTCCCACTTTTCTCCCCTCATTTCCAACTTTTTTCCTCTTCTCCCACTGTTTTCCCTTTTTTCCACCTCATTTCCCATTTTTTTCCTACTTTCCCCTTTTCTTCTCTTTTCCCACTTTTTTCCTTTTTTCCCCACCTTTTCCCACTTTTTCCCCCCTTTTCCCTCCCTCAGTCCCAGCTTTTCCGACTTGTTTCTCTGTTTTCCTCTCTTTTCTTCCTTTTTTCCCTTTTTTCCCCCTTTTCCCACCTTCTTCCCAGAAAGGGGAAGATCCCAGGAAAAAAAACCCAAAAATCCCAGAAAAAATTCCAATAAAATCCCAGAAAAATCCCAAAAAATCCCCGAAAATCCCCATGTAACCCCAGAGAAAGCCGTGCAGCCCCACCCCTGAGTGTCAGGCTGGGATTTTTGGGATTCTGGGGATTTGGGATGATCGTGGCTGGGAATTGTTCCTTGCAGCGTTTCCAGGAGCTGCTGCAGCGCCACCCGGGCGCGGCCGTGGAGGAGCAGCTGGAGGGAGCTCGGCGCCGCGTGAGCCAACTGCAGCTGAAAATCCTGCAGGAATCCCAGGGGGCCTCGGTAAACCGGGAATCCATCCTGGGATCATCCCTCAGGCGTTCCCCATCTTTTCAGAGCACTGGGAATCCCAGAATTTCGGTTTTTCCCCAAAAAAAAACACCGAGGGAATTGTGGGAGCGGAGGGATTTTGGTCCCTTTGTTTCCTCAAAGCTGAATTTCCTGGGAATTCCTGCACTGGGAATTCCCAGGATTCCCCCATTCCTGGCTTTTCCACAATCCTAGATCTTCATTTTTTGGGAATTCCCACGTTAGGAATTCCCGGAATTCCCCCATTCCCAGGTTATCCCTGACCCCAAATCTTCATTTTCTGGGAATTCCCACATTGGGAATTCCTGGAATTCCCCCATTCCCAGGTTTTCCATGATCCCAAATCTTCATTTCCTGGCAATTCCTGCCCAGGGAATTCCCCCATTCCCATTTTTCCCCTTTTCCCAGGATTTGGGGTTCCGGGCAGTGGAAGGAGAATTTTTCCGGAGCCTCCCGGGCTCGGGGTCGGGATCCCCGCGGCTCCCAGGACGATTTTCCATGGATTCCCAGGATGGGGAACCAGGGCTGGAGTCCACAGAGGTGAGGGGGAAAAATCCAGGAAAAGTCCAGGAAAAATCCGGGGGAAAACCGGGAAAAGGGAGGGAAAAACTCAGGAAAAGGGGGTGAAAATTCCGGGAAAAATTTGGGAAAAGGATGAAAAGAAAATTCCAAGAGAGGTGAAAAAACTTCCCCCAAAGTTCCCCCCAAAAATTTGGGAATCTCCAAGAATTTCCCCCCCCTTGTCTGGAAATTTCCCTTTGAGAATTCCAAGGAATTTTTGGGAATTTCCCCCAAAAATTCTGATCCCAAATTTCCCATCCCAGGCTCGGAATTCGGGAATTTCCCAACCCTGCAGCCCCCGGAGCTCGCCCAAGGATCAGGTGGGGCTGGAAATTCCCCCAGAAAAATAAAATAAATCTGGGAAAAATTCCAGGAAAAATTCCTGGAATTCCCCAGAGCTGTTCCCAAAGTTTGATCCTGGTTTTTTTTTGGGGGGGGGGATAGGGATCAGGGAGACCCCAAATCATCGGCCCTGAGGAGGATTGTGAGCAGGGATACGCCAGCAACGAGGTGGGAAAATGGGAAAAATGGGAATTTGGGGGAATTTGGGAATACCTGGGGGGGGTTTTGAGGGGGGAATTTTGGGAGTTCCTGGTGGGAATTCCTGGTGGGATTTTTGGGAATTCCTGGTGGGATTTTGGGGGGAGAATTGAGGGATTTTTTGGGAAGTCTTGGTGGGAATTTTGGGAATTCCAGGTGGGATTTGGGGGTTTTTGGAATTCCTGGTGGGATTTTTGAAGGGATTTTTTTCCCATCCCAAACAATTCCAGCATTCCCTGCTCTGCTTTCTTTGGGGATTTTTCAGGGATCAACCCCATCCCAAATCCCAACTTTTCCCAACTTTTTTCCCAACTTTTCCCATTTTTTTCCCCTCTCTCTGTGCATTCCCAGAGCGATTCCGTGTTCCAGGATTTGGGGAGGCTCAAATCCCGCCCTGCTCACCTGGGGGTGTTCCTGAGGTTCCTCCTGTCCCAGGCTGACCCCACTCCTCTGGTAAGAAATTCCCCAAAAAATTTCCCCAAAAAAATTCCCCCCCCCAAAAAAAAAAATTCCCGGCCGTTTCCCAAATTTTGGCACTTCCCAGATCATGGATGGAGCAGAATTCCCAGAATTTCCTTAAAATTTCTGTGATTTTCTGCTCTTGGGATCCCATTCCCAATTCTTGGCACCTCCCAGAATTCCAGGAGCATTCCTGGGGGTGAATCCTGGGATTTGCTCCCTTTTCCCTGGAATTCTGGCCCATCCCTGGCTGTGTATTCCCATTTTTTTTTTTAATTTTTTTTTCCCAGCTTTTCCACCTGTGCTCCGAGGTTTGCTGCCAGCTCAGCAACCCCAAAGATTCCCGAGCCCTGGGAAAAGACATCTGGAATATTTTCCTGGACAGGAACGCGGTGAGGGCAGAATTCCCACAGAATTCCTGGGATTTGGGGGCAATTCAAGGGATTTCCTGGGATTTTGGGAGGAATTCTGGGGATTTTGGGAGGATTTTCTGGGATTTTGGGAAAAATCTCAGGGATTTCCTGGGATTTTAGGGGGAATTCCCAGGATTCTGGGATGGATTTTAGGAAGGATTTTGGGATGGAATTACCGGGATTTGGGGATGGATTTTAGGAAGGATTTTGGGATGGAATTCCCGGGATTTTTGGGATGGATTTTGGGATGGAATTCCCGGGATTTGGGGATGGAATTCCCGGGATTTTGGGATTCATTTTCCCTCTTTTCCAGCCCCTCCGTGTGAAGCTCCCGGAGCCGCTCCTGGCCGAGATCGGTGAGTTCTGAATTCCCGGGGAATTCCCATTCCCAAACTTCTCCCCCTGGACCTGCAGAAAATTGGGGAGTGGCCCCTGGGGCATCCAGGACCTTCCCAAAATCCGGGAATTTCCCTGGAATTGCAGAGCTGCGGGTGCGGAGCGGCGAGGAGGCGCGGCCGGCGCTGCTGCAGGCGCAGGAATTCCTGCTGCCCCACATCCAGGAGCAGCTCCAGGAGTACAGGTGGGGAAAACCCCGGGAAAATTCCCGGGAAATTCCCCGGGAAATCCCCCAGAAAATTCCCAGAAATTCCCCAGAAAATCCCCCGGGAAATTCCCAGGAATTCCGGCACTTCCCTCGCTGTTCCCGGGAAAACATCAGGAAAATCGGGAATTTCGGGATCTTCTGATCTCAATTTTTTGGGAAAATCCCTAATTTTGGGAATTCTGGGACGTCCTGATCCCAGTTTTTTTGGGCAGAACCTCAGGAAAATCCCAGATTTTGGGAATTCCGGGAATTCTGGGAATTCCCAATCCCATTTTTTTGGGGTGTTTTCCCCCCAGAACTAAGTGGGAAAATCCCAAATTTGGGGAATTCTGGGCATTCCTGATCCCGTTTTTTGGGGGTTTTCCCCAGAACGAAGCAGAAAACTCCTGAATTTTCTGAATTCTGTGACTCCTGGGAATTCTGGGAATTCCCAATCCCATTTTTTTGGGGTGTTTTCCCCCCAGGACCAAGCGCACTCTGGGTCTGGCCAGCCTGTACGGGGAGAACGAGCTGCAGGAGCTGGAAACCGGGAATTGCCAGAGGGAGCCCCGGGAACGCCGCGAGCGGGAGAAGGCGCTGGCAGAGAGACAGCTGGGACAGCTGGGAGACATCCTGTGAGGATTTGGGAATTCCCAATGGGAATGGGGACAGCTGGGACAGCTGGGAGACATCCTGTGAGGATTTGGGAATTCCCAATGGGAATTGGGACAGCTGGGACAGCTGGGAGACATCCTGTGAGGATTTGGGAATTTGGGATTGGGAATTGGGACAGCTGGGACAGCTGGGAGACATCCTGTGAGAATTTGGGGATTTGGGAATTTGGGATTGGGAATTTGGGATTTGGGACAGCTCGGGGACATCCTGTGAGAATTGGGGAATTTGGGATTTGGGAATTAGGGATCTGGGATTTGGGATGGGGATTTGGCATTTGAGGTCTGGGAATTTGGGATAATTTGGGATAATTTGGGATTGATGAGGATTTGGGGTCGGGGAATTTGGGATTGGGAAAAGGAGGAATCCAGGGAATTCCTTTTTCCCACAGGTCCAAGTACGAGGAGGAGCGGAGGTGAGCGAATCCCGGGGGGAAAAGGGAATTGGGAACATTCCTGAATTTCTGGGAATTCCGGGAATCCCAGCAATCCCAACCTCTGGAATTTTGGGAATCCCAACCTCGGGAATTCTGGGAATCCCACCATTCCCAACCTCTGGAATTTTCTCTCCCAGCTCTCCCATGGCCTTTGCCCTCAGCACCTTCATGGCCCACGCCGGGATCCGGCCCCGGGAATTCCGGGAATTCCGGAGCCCTGGAGGAGCCGCCGAGAAAATCCTGGATAAGGACAAGTGGCTGCCCTTCTTCCCCAAGGCCAAAAAGGTGGGAATTCCTGGGAAAACTCCAGGGAGAGATCCCAGGAATCCAACCTGGGAATTTCCCCCCCAAATCCTGGGAATTTCCACCCAAATCCCACAGTTTTTTTGTCCCAAATTCCATCCAGTTTTGGACCCAAATTCCATGATTTTTTTGACCCAAATTCCATCATTTTTGACCTCAATTCCATTATTTTTTTGATCCAAATCCTGGGAATCTTGACCCAAAATTGAAATTTGAGGAGGAATTTAAGATTTGGGATGGGAAATCCGGGAATTGGGAATTGGGATTTTAAGATGGGAATTTGGGGTTTGGAATGGGAAATTTGGGATTTAGGGTGGAAAACTTGGGATTTAGGATGGGAAAATTTTGGGATCAGGGCCAGGGCATTCCCAGATTTTTTTTATTTTATTTTATTTTTTTTTTCCCAACAGAGCAGCAGCTCCAAGAAGGAGAAGGAGCAGAGGCAGAACCCGATCCTGAAATACATCGGGAAACCCCGGAGCTCCTCCCAGAGCAGTGAGTGCCCACAGAACGAATTCCCAGGGAAAATTCCCGAATTTCCCAGCCCTGGGATCACCCCAGGGAATTCCCTGGCATTATTCCTGGGTTTTACGGGATTTTTCCTGGATTTTATGGGATTTTATCGAGATTTTATAGGATTTTATTGAGATTTTAAAGGGATTTTCTGGGATATTTTTTCCCAGATTTTCCAGTTTTGGTTTTTCTGTTGTTGTTGG
>NW_014650947.1:100317-117150 GCF_001447265.1 Sturnus vulgaris | reverse complement strand
TTTTTTTTAATGGAAAATAAAAATTTTTCCCCAAAATTTCCCACTTGGAAAAATCCCATTTTTTTAAAATAAAAAACCCTGGAATTTCGAGCTTTTTATGCCGAAATAAAAATCCTGGAATGTCGAGCAGGGAGGGAATTTTTTCTGGGACATTCCCAAAGCTCTTCCCACTTTTTCCATATTTTTTGAAGGAAAAGCTGATTTTTCCTAAAATCCCGGATTTTTTTCCCCCTCTGGAATTGCCTTATCCCGGGAATCTGCAAGCTCAGCAATTCCCAAGATTCCCAGAGGGAAGTTGGGGAAAATTCCAATGGATTTTCCCTTTTTTTTTTTTTTTTTTTCTTTTTCCAGGAATTTTCCCTTTTTTTCCTTGGAATGTTTGTCTATATTAGACAAATTCCCTCCCAGTCCTGTTTTATTCCCATTTTTTTATTGGATCAGGAGGGGAAAATTCCCCAATTTTCCCTTTTTTTTCCCCAATTTTTTCCCCAATTTTCCCAATTTTTTTGCCTCCCCCCCAGAACAGAATATTTATGAATATTTAAATATTTTTGGGACAATTCCCCTTTTTTTCCTGGGAATTCTCCTCATCCAGAGGTTGGGGGTGGGGTTGGAATTTTTGGGATTGGGATTTTTTTTCTCTTTGTTTTTTTGGGGATTTGCCTGTTCCAAAAGGAGAAATTTGGGAATTCTGGGGGTGGGGGGGTGGGGGGAATTTTCCAGGAGAGAAAAAAAAAAAGGATTTGGCTCTTTGGAATAGAATTCATGGAATTTTCCTGGACTTGGGACAGAATTCATGGAATTTTCCTGGATCTGGGACAGAATTAATGGAATTTTCGTGGACTGGGAGTGGATTTTTCCTGGACTTGGAAGAGAATTCATGGAATTTTCCTGGACTTGGACTGGAATTTTCCAGGATTTGGGATGGAATTTGTGGAATTTTCCTTGGATTTGGGACCGAATTCATGGAATTTTCCTGGACTTGGAACAGAATTCGTGGAATTTTTGTGGACTAGCAATGGAATTAATGGAATTTTTTTAGGATTTGGGATGAAATTCATAGAATTTTTCCCAGACTGGGGACAGAATTCCTGGAATTTTCCTGGATTTGGGATGGAATTCCTGGAATTTTCAAGCTGCCATTCCCAGGGAGAATCTGGTGCCTCTGGATCATGGATGGAATTCTCCTGGAATTCCTGGAATGTTCGTGGAATTTTCCTGCATTTATGAATGAAACTCGTGGAATTTTCATGGATTTGGGAATGGATTTCTCTTGGATTGGGAATGGAATTCCTGGGATTTCCCTGGAATTTTCCTGGATTTTCCCTGGAATTTTTCTGTCTTGGGAATGGAATTCCTGGAATTTTCCTGGAATGGAATTTTCAAGGAATGGGAATGGAATTCCTGGAAATTTCCTTGATTTTTCCCTGGAATTTCCCTGGAATTTTCCGGGATCTGGAATGGAATTCCTGGGATTTCCGTGTCCAGCCTGGAATTGTTGTCACCGTTGTCCCCTCGGGGCCACCAAGGACCCGCGGGGGCTCCTGAACCCCCCGGGCCCGGCTGGGGACACTGGGGGGACACTGGGGGGACATCATTGGGGACACTGGGACAGCCCTGGGGACACTGGGACAAGGGGACAGCCCTGGGGACATCACTGGGACATCAGAGAGGACATTGGGGACAGCCCCGGGGACATTGGGGACAGCCCTGGGGACGTTAATGGGGACACGGGGACAGCAATGGCGACCCCGAGGGGATTGGGGGAACGTGGGGGGACATGGGGACAGCCCTGAGGTGGCCTTGGGGACAGCATGGAGACACTCAGGGTTGGCACAGAGGGACAGGAGACCCCGCGGGTGGTGGCGGAGGGAGGGGACAGTCCCGGCCCTTTGGGGACAATGGTGACACTTGCGTGTCCCCCAAGTCGCCATCACGGCCCCGCTCAGAACTACAACTCCCGGCATGCTTCGCGCCGCACCACGCCTAGACGGGGCGCGCTGATTGGCTGCGGGGTCTGCACCAATCAGCGGGCGCGTTGTTGGGCGTTGTGGGGCGCGGGCCGGCGCTGTGAGAAGGGGTCAAGATGGTTCTGGAGAGCACCATGGTGTGGTGAGAGAGGCGGCGGCGACCCCGGGACCCCCCGTGCTGCCCCCCGGCACCCTCACGGCAACCCCCGACCCCGCCCGGCCCGGCCCGGCCGCTTTCCCTGAGTCATGGCGGGCCCGGCCTGAGGGCTGGGGGGGGTTGGAGGGGCTGAGGGGACAGAAGGGGACGGGAGGGGACAGAGGGGGACGTGAGGGGACAGGGAAGGATGTGAGGGGACAGAAGGGACGTGAGGGGACAGGGAGGGGACGTGAGGGGACAGAGAGGGATGTGAGGGGACAGAAGGGACGTGAGGGGACAGAGAGGGACGTGAGGGGACGTGAGGGGACAGGGAAGGATGTGAGGGGACAGAGAGGGGACGTGAGGGGACCGAAGGGATGTGAGGGGACAGGGAGGGATGTGAGGGAACAGAAGGGATGTGAGGGGACAGAGAGGAATGTGAGGGGACAGATGGGGCTGGGCTGAGGGGCAGACAGGGCCTGAGGGGAATTTATGGGGCTGAGGGAGATTTTGGGGTGTCTGAGGGAACTTGAATGTTCTCAGGGAATTTAGGGAGATCTTAGGAGGTTTAACAGGGTCTCAAGGGATTTTGGGTGGTCTGAGAGGATTTAGGAAGGCTGAGGATTCTGGGTGTCACTGAGGGAGTTCAGGGTGTTTCTCTGAGGCTTTCCCCCTCACATTCCCGGTGTTTTTTCCCTGAGGATTTTGGGAGGCTCTGAGGGAGTTCTGGGGGGTTTCTCTGAGGGTTCCTCCATCACATTCCCGATGTTTTTGTCTGAGGATTTTGGGTGTCGCTGAGTGAGTTCCAGAGCGTTTCTCTGAGGTTCCCCCCCCCATTCCCGGTTTTTGTTTTTCCCTGGAATTGCAGCGTGGATAACAGCGAGTACATGCGCAACGGGGACTTTCTGCCCACGCGGCTGCAGGCGCAGCAGGACGCCGTCAACATCGTGTGCCACTCCAAAACCCGCAGCAACCCCGAGAACAACGTGGGGCTCATCACCCTGGCCAAGTGAGCGCCCGGGAGTGCCGGGGAGAGCGGCTGGGAATGAGGGAGAAGGGGATGGGGATCGTTGCGGACCTCTTGCTGATTTGCTCCCGGGGAGGGGGAGTTTTCCTCCGCGGTTCCCGGGGCTCTCTCCCTGCGAGGGCATTGCGGGGCTCTGCCTTTCCCCGCAGTAACTGCGAGGTGCTGACCACGCTGACGCCCGACACCGGCCGCATCCTGTCCAAGCTGCACACCGTGCAGCCCAAGGGCAAGATCACCTTCGGCACCGGCATCCGCGTGGCCCACGTGAGTGCCCCTCCCTCATTCCCAAGGGATTCACGGAATTTCTGGGGTTTTTCCCCGATTTTTGAGGGGCGTGGACGCGGGAAATCGGATTTTTGGCTTCGGCGTTCCTTCGGGCTTTGGGGCAGAAAGGATGGGAGGGTTTAAAGGTTGGTGTGAATCGGTGGAATTCTGGCTTAAATCCATCAAAATCCTGGGAAATCCCACAGAAACCAATGGGAATCCCACAGAAATCCCATGGGAATCCATGGAAATCCATGGGAATCCATGGAAATCCCACAGAAATCCCAGGAAAATAAATCTAAAACTGAAGAAATCCAAACTAAATCCATGGAATTCCCACATAAACCCATGGAAATCCAACCTAAATCCCTGGAATTTTCACATAAATGCATGGAAATTTCACAGAAATCCACCGTAAATCCTTGGGAATTTCACATAAACCCATGGAAATAAACAGTAAATCCATGGAAATTTAACAGACACACCCCCCCTCCAAATCCCAAGAATTTGAGCCCAGCCCTGCTGTGCCCCCCCTACCCCCACCCCCTGGAGCAGATCCCGGGATCTGGGGGGATCCCCGTTTTCCTGGGAATGGCCCCAAATCCCGGGATTTGTGTGCAGCTGGCGCTGAAGCACCGGCAGGGCAAGAACCACAAGATGAGAATCATCGCCTTCGTGGGCAGCCCCGTGCACGACAGCGACAAGGACGTGAGTGGGGTCCCACAGAGGGAGCGGCTCTGGGAGAGGGTCTGGGATCCCCACAGAGGGATCAGATCTGGGATCAGGTCTGGGAGAGGGTCTGGGGAATGTGGGGTCAGGTCTGGGATCACAGTGGGATTGGCTCTGGGTCCTGCTGATCCCGAGGCATTCCTGGTGTTTCCCAGCTGGTGAAGTTGGCCAAGCGCCTGAAGAAGGAGAAGGTCAACGTGGACATCATCAACTTTGGGGAGGAGGTGAGAATCCGGGAATTGCCACATTCCAGGTGGAATTCTGGGGCCTTTCCCACATTCCAGACAGGAATCCTGGGAATTCCACATTCCCACCCCCGATTTCCTACTGGGAATTCACTGAGACTTCCACCCACCAAACCCCAAACCCTTTTCCCTCCCCCAGCACCAAACCCCACATCCCAGCGCTCCCCACGATTCCCAAGTCCCGTTTTTTGGTGTTCTTGTCCCCAGGAAGCCAACACGGAGAAGCTGACGGCGTTCATCACGGCGCTCAACGGCAAGGACGGCAGCGGCTCGCACCTGGTGACCGTGCCCCCCGGGCCCAGCCTGGCCGACGCCCTCATCAGCTCCCCCATCCTGGCCGGGGAGGGGGGCGCCATGCTGGGCCTGGGGGCCTCCGACTTCGAGTTCGGGGTGGATCCCAGTGCTGACCCCGAGCTGGCGCTGGTAGGGGTCACGGAATTCCCAAAATTCCCAAAATTCGGTGTTTCCGGCACCGAAATCCCATAAAATCCCGAATTTCGCTGTTCCCCCATCCATGCCCCGATTCCCCCATCCCTGCTGGGCCTGGGGGTTCAGACTTCGAGTTCAGGGAGGATCCCAGTGCTGATCCCAAGCTAGTGCTGGTAGGAATCCCAGAAATCCCAAAATTCCATGGGATTGGGAATCTCCAACATCAGAATCCCACAAACCCCAAATCCCCCAACTCTCCCAACAGTGTGACCCCAAAATTCCCAAGGATTGGGAATTTCCAACATCAGCCCCCCCAAACCCTTGGCTCCCAGCCCCCTCCCCTCCCTCATTCCCAGTGTTTCCCTCTCCCAACTCCGGGAATTCTGGGATTTTCCAGGCGCTGCGCGTGTCCATGGAGGAGCAGCGGCAGCGGCAGGAGGAGGAGGCCCGGAGGGCGGCGGCGGCCTCGGCAGCGGAGGCCGGGATTGCCGCGGCCGGGGGGGATGGTGAGCGTCTGTGGGACTGGGAATGGGACTGGGAATGGGATCTGTGGGATTGGGAACGGCATTTATGGGATGGACATTCGGGAGAAATGCTTCCTGGGAGGGTGGGGATGCCCATTCCAGGCTATCCCGTGGATTATTCCCAGGCTGGTCCATGGATTCTTAGGCTGTCCCATGGATTATTCCCTGGGTTGTTCCATGGATTATTCTATGGATAATTCCCATTATTCCTGCAGAATCAGACGAGGCCCTGCTCAAGATGACCATGGGGCATTGTCCCATGGGTATCCCATGGATTTATTCCCGTTTTTCCCCAGAATCAGACGAGGCCCTGCTCAAGATGACCATGGGGCATTGTCCCATGGGTATCCCATGGATTTATTCCCGTTTTTCCTGCAGAGTCAGACGAGGCCCTGCTCAAGATGACCATGGGGCAGCCGGAGTTTGGCCGGGCGGGGCTGCCGGACCTGAGCTCCATGAGCGAGGAGGAGCAGATCGCCTACGCCATGCAGATGTCCCTGCAGGGCGCCGGTGAGTGCCCTTCCCGGCCGGGAAAACCTGGGAAAAACACCGGGAGAACCTGGGAAAAACACCGGGAGAACCTGGGAAAGACTCGGGAGAAACTTGGCAAAGACTTGGGAAAGAGTCAGGGAAAACCCGGGGAAAAACCTTGGAAAGACTCAGGGAAAACTCAGGAAAGACACAGGAAAAGCTCAGGGAAAACCCTGGGAAAGACTCGGGAAAAGCTTGGGAAAGACTCAGGGAAAAACTTGGGGAAAAGCTCAGGAAAAACCTTGGGAAAGACTTGGGAAAATCTCAGGAAAAAAATCAAGAAATACTGGGGAAAAAATTTGGGAATTCTCACCCGGGGTTTGGGTTGGAAGGTGTTTGGTTTTTTTTTCCCACAGATTTTTGGGGTGGGATTGGGGATTTTGGAAAATTTGCCCAAGCTGAGGTGGACAAGGTGGGGAAAACCCCAGGAAAATCTTGGAAAAACCCCAGGAAAACCTTGGGAATTTTAGCCTGGCTGGTCCCAGGGTTTGTTTTTCCGTGGATTTTTGTGTTTCCATGGATTTCTGGGGTTTGCAGAGTTTGCCCAGGCCGAGGCAGCCGAGGTCGACAGCGGAGCAGCCATGGACACGTCTGAGCCTGCCAAGGTCAGGCTGAGGGAATTCCTGGAATTCCCAGCACATCCCATCATTCCCATCAATCCCATCCCATCAATCCGATTATTCCCATAAATCCTATCCCATCAGTGCCATAAATGCCATAAATCCCCTCCCATTATTCCCATCCATCCCCTCCCATCAATCCCATTATTCCCTTCAATCCCATCGCTCCCACCCATTTTCTTGTGGATCCAGATGGTCCCAAATTCCCTGGGATGGTCCCAAATTCCCTGGATTTCCCTGTGCATCCTGACGATCCCAAATCCCTCAGGACGATCCCAAATCCCCCCGGATTTTCCCGGATTTTCCCGGAATTCCCGCTTTCCCTGCAGGAGGAGGACGACTACGACGTGATGCAGGACCCGGAATTCCTGCAGAGCGTCCTGGAAAACCTTCCCGGGGTGGATCCCAACAACGAGGCCATCCGGAATGCCATGGGATCCCTGGCGTCCCAGGCGGCCCGGGAGAACCGGGAAAACCGGGAAAACCGCGACAGGAAGGACGAGGAGAAGAAATGAAACCCCCGGGAAAAACGGGTGGGAATTGTTCGGGAATCGCAGAAATAAAAGGAATCAAAGGAGTTTGTTGGGAATGGTGGGAATCGAAGGGATTTCTTGGGAATCATGGGAATAATAAAAGGAATTTCCTTGGGAATTGCAGGAATAAAAGAAACTCCTGGACTGGGGGAACTGGAACTTTGGAATTCTCTATACTGGGAACGGGAATTCCCTGGAATTCCTGCAGCAGCTCCCGGCATCCCCCGCGCGCTGTTTACCGTGAGACCGAGGGGCGGGGCGGGGCTGGGCTGGGCTATGAATGGACAGCTAAGTCAACCAATCAGCGAACTGGAAGACCGGATGTTGTCATTTTGGCAGCCAATAAAATGAGAAGGAAGGCGGGGTTGATTAAGAGTGGCAGCTCTGTGGACCAATGAACGACGGGGATAGACTTGGCGGGCTTTTGGGCACTCCAGCCAATGAGAGCGAGAAGACAGAAGCGGCCTTGATTGACAGCTCTGTCCACCAATTGCATCGCAGAGGAGGCGGAAGAGGGCGCGACAACCCCTCAGACGCTTCTGTGAGTGACAGCGCTGGCCGCGAATGGGAGGAGGGGGCTGAAGCCATTCCGGGCCCGGGTTCTGGTGCTGAGGGAAAAATCCCGCGCCCAGTAGGAGCTCCTGGCTGGGAGACGCCGCCATTGACGCTCCTTGAGGCCAATGGCGGTCGGAAGCCGCGCTTGATAAACAGCGCGCTTTGACCAAAGAGAAGCGAGGTGAGGCGGGCGTTAATTGACAGACAGCGCTGTCCATTAATCCGCAGCGAGATGCGCCAGCACTGGCAGCCAATAGGAAGCGATGACGCCGCGCTGGGCGGGGCTTTGTGAGTTGAGTGATACCCACGCTCCCCAATCAACACATCCAGTGAGGGGCAGTTCCTGCTCAGCCAATGGGGAGTGCGGACCGCCGCGATCAGCGTTGAGTGACAGCAGAGTGGACCAATCAGAATGTGCGATTTGATGATTGACGGGCAATTCAGCCAAGGGGAAAGCGTGGCGAGGGCGGGAGCGCGCGGCGCGAGCGGCCGGCGGGGCAGGGGGGGCCAAGCAGGAAGTGGCGGAGGGGAAGTGGCGCCGCTGAGGGGCCCGAGCGGGACCGGGATCGGGAACCGGGATCTGGAACCGGGAATTGGGATCGGGAATTGGGATCGAGAAGCGGGATCGGCATCGGGAAGCGGCAGCGGCAGCCGGGGAGCGGCCCCCGCGCGCAGCTCCAGGTAACGGGGCCTGAGGGGCGGGAGAGGCCTGAGGGGGTCAAGGCCTGAGGGGGGGCGAGGCCTGGGCGGGAAGCGCGGCCTGAGGGGGCCCGGCGGGAGGGGGCAAAACGCTCCCAAAATCCCGGGATTTAGGGGGGTTATGGTCACCTCTGCCCTCCCAAAATCCCGGGATCTGGGGGGGGGTCATGGTCACCTCTACCCTCCCAAAATCCCGGCATTTAGGGGGGTCACGGTCACCCTCTTCCATCCCAAATCCCGGGATTTTGAGGGGTCATCTTCACGTCTTCCCACAAAAAAAAAAAAAATCCCGGGATTTGTGGGGATCAGGATCATCCCCCCCCGCCATCCTGATATTTTGGGGGCTCATCCCAAATCCTGGGATTGTGGAGGGGTCACGGTCACACCCTTCATCCTGGAATTTTTGGGGATTTTGAGATTGGGGTGGGGGATTTGGGATCGGGATGGAGACCTTGGGATTGGGAATTTAGGATTGGAATGAGGAGTTTGGGAGGGGGAATTTGGGATCGGGAGTTTGGGATCAGTGTGAGGAGTTTGGGATCGGGATAGGGAGTTTGGGATGGGAAATTTGGGATCAGGATAGGAAATTTGGGATCGAGATTGAGAGTCTGGGATGGGGGATTTGGGATCGGGATGGAGACCTTGGGATCCTGAATATTTGGGAAAATCCCAAAATCCCGCTGTACTCCCCCCCCCAGTCCTTTTGGGAATCCCGGGACAATCGGGAATCCCGAGCCCTCCTGGCTCCCTTTCCCGTTGGGATTTTCGGGGTCCCGGGATCGGGGCCGCGGCCCCGGGGCCGGCAGATGGTCGGGATTTAATTCCCTCCAAATCCCGGGAATTTAATCCCGCTCGGATCCCTCGGGAGGAGGCGGCTGCGGCGGCACGGGGGGCGGGAGGGGGATTTTGGGATGGGGGTTTGGGATGGGGAATCGGGATCGGGATGGAGAGTTTGGGATCAGGGGTTTGGGATCAGGGCAAGAAGTTTGGGATCAGTTTGGAAGCCGGGATTTGCCAGGTGGAATTTTGGGATAATCCCTCCCCGTTTGTGGCTGTCCCGCTTTTCCCACCTCCTTTTCCATGGAAAACTGAGCCGGGAAGGATTTTCCAAACCCCCACTCCTGATCCCAAACAGCTCCTTTAGGATTTCCCAGGCCTGGGTGTGTTTATTCCCGAAAAAAAAAAACAAACCAGGAAGAAGGAGTTGGGGTGGGGAAATCATTCCCAAAGGTTTGGATGTGAATGGGGAAGGACAAGGAGCACAATTCCCCCCTGGAAAAAAAATTCCCAAAGGAATTTCCAAAGGATTAATTCCCAGCCTGGGGATAAAAGGACAGGAAAAAGGGGATTTGGGAAGGAAAAGCCTCTCCCGAGGGCAATTCCAGAGGGAAAATGAATGGAATTCCACCTGCTGGGGGGGGTCAGGAGCCTCAAATCCCGAGGGAATTTGGGGCTGGAATTGGGGTTGGAATTGGGGCTGGAATTTGGGGCTGGAATTGGGGTTGGATCCATGGCTTTTTCCCCTTTTTCCTGGTTTTCTAAACTGGAAAATCGTGGGATCCAAACCCCTCTTTATTTAAATCTTTCACTAAAAAAAAAAAAAAAAAAAATCCTTGGAGATTGCTGGGAAGGGAGGTTTTGGGATGAGAAGGGGATTTTTGGGATAAAAGGGGAATATTTGGGAGGGGAATGGAGATTTTTGGGACAGGAATGGGAATTTTTGGGATAGGAATGGAATGAAAATAGGAATGGAATAAAAATAAACTGGAATGGAAATGGGAATGGAGATAAAATAAAAATAGGAATGGAATGGGAATGAAATAGAAATAAAATGGGATGAGAATGGGAATTAAATGGGAACGGAATAAAAATGGGAATGGGAATGGAATAAAAATGGGAATGGAATGAAAGTGAAATAGAAATAAAATGGAATGGGAATGGGAATTAAATGTGAATGAAATGGAAAATGAATGGAATGGGAGTGGAATAAAAACAGGAATGGAATGGGAAGGAGCAGGCGGCAGAGCAGCAGAATTCCCTGGGGTTTGTGGGGATGGAACCCCAGGAATTCCCACCGGGAACCCCCAATTGCCCCCCCAGCCCTCCCCAGCCATGGGGGACATGAAAACGCCGGATTTCGACGACCTCCTGGCCGCCTTCGACATCCCCGACATCGACGCCAACGAGGCCATCCAGCCGCACCACGAGGAGCCCGAGTCCCACGGGAAACAAATCCCGGGGGACGCGGCCGCGGCCGAGCCCGCCCTGCCCCACGCCGACATCTCGGCCGTCAGCGTCATCGTCAAGAACACCGTGTGCCCCGAGCAGCTGGACAGCCTGGACCCCCGCGCCAAGGACGGCCACGGCCTGGCCCCCCGCCTCCTCCACAACGGCTTCGGGGCCCCCGACGCCGCCAGATCGCCCGGGGCCCGCGCGGCCGAGGCGCCGTCCAACGGGGAGTGCTGGGCCAAGGAGAAGAACCCGAAAACTTTGGATTTGTTCTCGCACTTCAGCCCCGACCCCAGCGAGGACGGCGCCAACCTGATCGACAGGTCCCGGGAATGCAAAGCCAAGGAGAAATCCCTGGCCGTGCCTTCCCTGGCCGCGTCCCCCACCCCATCCTCCATGGACTGCAAGGAGCCCCTGGGAGAAGCCGCGGGGGGCTTGGATCCCGCTTTTCCCGGCCCGTTCCGCGCCGCCGACGGATCCCACCCCGTGCCCTGCATCAAGAAGGAGGAGTCGGACGCGGAGGAGGCTCCGGGCAGGAGTTCCAGCCCCAAGGGCTTGGTCCTGGATCACCTGAAATCCGTCACCGTGCGTTATTCCGCCGAGGAGTCTCCGCCGGCGGCGGCGCCGTGGCCGGGCTCGGATCCCGGCATCGACGCCGCGGCCGAGCTCAAACGCTCGCCGGGGAGCCCTCGGGAATCCTTCTCCTCCCCCGGCATCCCCATCCCGTCCTCTTCTCCCAAACTCCTGAAGGAAGAGCGGGAAATGCTGGAGAAATCCGTGAGGAGCCCCCCGAGCGTTTCCAGCGGCGAGGAGGAGGAGGAGGAGGAAGAGGAGGAGGAGGAGGAGGAGGAAAGCACCAACTCGCCGTCCTCCAGCTCCTCGCGGCCGCTCAAAGTGCGCATCAAAACCATCAAGACCTCCTGTGGCAGCATCACCAGGACGGTCACCAGGGTGAGCTCGGACTCGGAGCCGCCCTCCAGCAGAGCCCCCGGCGAGCAGAATTCCCAGGAAACCCCGGAACGCCCCGGGACGGGCACGGAGGCGGCGCCCAAGGAGAAACCGGAGCTTTGCAGCCCTCTGAGAAACGCGGAAGGGCCGAAAATCGTCAGCGTGCAGCTGGGCAACGGCACCAAGCTGAAGGGCACGGTGCTGCCCGTGGCCGCCATCCAGAGCGCCAGCAGCGCCATGCTCATCGCCGCCAGCGTGGCCCAGCAGAAATCCGTGGTTCTCCCGGCGAAATCCGGCAAGTCCGTGGCTAAAAACATCCTGAACTTGGTGCCGCAGCCCCTGCCCAAGGGCGACGGCAGGACCAACGGCGGCGCCAAGGTGAACGGCGGCGCGGCGCCGCCCAAATCGTCGCCCAGCGTGGCCGGCACCGTCATCTCCCGCAGCCAGTCCAGCCTGGTGGAGGCCTTCAACAAAATCCTCAACAGCAAGAACCTGCTGCCCACCTACAAACCCAACCTGAGCCCCCCGGCCGAGTCCAGCCTGGCCCTGCCGCCGCTGGGCTACCGCTGCCTGGAGTGCGGCGACGCCTTCGCGCTGGAGAAGAGCCTGGCGCGGCACTACGACCGGCGCAGCATGCGCATCGAGGTGACGTGCAACCACTGCACCAAGCGCCTGGTGTTCTTCAACAAGTGCAGCCTGCTGCTGCACGCCCGCGAGCACAAGGACAAGGGGCTGGTGATGCAGTGCTCGCACCTGGTGATGCGCCCCATCGCCCTGGAGCAGATGATCGGGCAGCCCGACGTGACCCCGCTGGCGTCGCTGGCGCTGCCGGCCCCGAAGGTGGCTCAGGACGGGGGGAATCCGGCACAGGAGATGCCGGTGCTGCCCCTGGGCCCGGAGCAGAGCAGCTACAGCTGCTTCAGGTGCCTGGAGTGCAAGGAGCAGTGCAAGGACAAGGCGGGGCTGGCGGCGCATTTCCAGCAGGTGGGGGTGGCCACCAGCAGCAGCAGCACGGTGAGAGAGGGCAGAACAACGGGAGGAGGTGGGGAAGGTGGCGGGGGAGAACGGGGAGGTGGTGGGAAGGTGCTGGAGAAGGTGGGATGGTGGTGGAGGAGCTGAGAGGTGGGAGAGAAGTGGGAGAAGGTGGGGGTGGAGAAGTGGGGGATGGTGGGAAGGTGGCAGGACAAGGTGGGAAGTTTTTTGGGATCCTGGTTCCAATTGGAATTTTCCCAGGGTTTTTTTTGATCCTGATCCCTGCTGGGAATTTCCCCAGGAACTTTTTTAGAATCCTGATCCCCATCGGGAATTTTCCAAAATCCCAGATCCATTTTGGATTCATTCCTTGATAGAATTTTCCCAGAACTGGTTTGGATCCTGGTTCCAGTTGGGAATTTTCCCAGAACTTTTTAGTATCCTAATCCCTTTTGGGAATTTTCCAAGATCCCAAGCCCATTCTGGATCCATTCCTCCACGGAGTCTTCCCCGAATGTTTTGAGATCCTGATCCCTGCTGGGAATTTTCCCTTCATTTTTTTGGGATCCTCAGACCCCTGCAGGGCCCAGAATTCCCAGGATTCCGTGTCTAAGTCCCAGGTTTCCCCAGGTGTGCTCGGCGTGCCCCATGATCCTGTCCAACCGCTGCAGCTTCAGCGCCCACCAGCGCATGCACCGCAGCCGCCCCCCCCACGTGTGCCCCGAGTGCGGCGGCAACTTCCTGCTGGCCAACTTCGAGGGGCACCTCAAGGACTCCTGCCTGCACTTCTCCCGCAGGGTGGGATACAGGTGAGGGGGCTGGGACCCCCAGGAGCGCCGGGAATTCCGAGGGAGGGTGGCAAGGCCATGGAAGAGTCCAAAAGTGGAGTTTTTGCCCCAGAATGGGGTGGGAATTTCCTGCTGGCCAAAAAGCGCTGGCCACCACCTCAAGGAGCCCTCCCGCAGTGTGGGGTACAGGTATGGAGCCAGGGAATTCCAGGAATCCTGGGAGTTCCAAGGAGAGCCACTGGAAAGGGTGGTGGGGCTGTTGGGAAGGTCCAGAAATAGTTTGGGTTGGGAATTTCCCAGAACTGGTTTGGATCCTGATCCCTGCTGGAATTTCCCCAGAACTTTTTTGGGATCCTGCTTCCCGTTAGGAATTCCTCAGCCCTAATTTGGGATCCGTGATTCCCCTGGGATGTTCCCAACCCTGATGTGGGATCCCCCCAGGTGTCCCAGCTGCTCCGTGGTGTTTGGCGGCGTCAATTCCATCAAGTCCCACATCCAGAGCTCGCACTGCGAGGTTTTCCACAAGTGCCCCATCTGCCCCATGGCCTTCAAATCCGCGCCCAGCGCCCACGCCCACGTCTACACGCAGCACCCCGGCTTCAGCAACCAGCAATCCAAGTGAGTGTTCCCAGAAAAACCCCAAATATTCCCGGATTTCACCCCCAAACACACACAGCCCCCCCCACCCATCCTGCGGGATCCGCGCTGCGGCGGGGCCGGGGCAGAGCCCGAGGGGAAGTTTGGAAGTTTGGGGTGGAGATTTGGGAATAAGAAATTGGAATGGGAGATTTGGGGATGGGAGATTTGGAGATGTGGGAATGGGAGATTTGGGAATAGGAGATTTCTCCCCATTTCCCCTTTTTTTTCCCCGTTTTTCCCATATTCTCCCCCCCATTTCCCATGTTCCTTTCCCCAATTTCCCATGGGATTTTTTCCATTTT
Source organism: Sturnus vulgaris (assembly GCF_001447265.1). The sequence goes on along the minus strand of NW_014650947.1, from coordinate 103,010 downwards.
TCCCCATTTCCCATGGTTTTTTTTCCCCCGTTTTTCCCATATTTTTTCCCCCCAATTTCCCATGTTGTTTTTTTTTTCCCGTTTTTCCCCATTTCCCACGTTTTCTCCCCAGGATGATTTACAAGTGTGCCATGTGTGACACGGTGTTCACCCACAAGCCGCTGCTCTCGTCCCACTTTGACCAGCACCTGCTGCCGCAGCGCGTCAGCGTCTTCCGCTGCCCCCAGTGCCCGCTGCTCTTCGCCCAGAAACGCACCATGCTCGAGCACCTCAAGGTCAGGCACAGCTCTGGGGGAAAATGCTGAAACTCTGGGAAAAAATGGAAAAAAAAAATCCAAAAAAACCCCGGCGAAACCTCAATCAAAAACGGCGAAATTCCGGCCAAAAATGCTGGGATTTCAGCCCCAAATTGGGAGAAATTGGGATTTTTTCCATCCCAAACCATTCCAGGATTCCCTGCCCTGCTTTATTTGGGATTTTTGGGATAAATCCCGGATCCTGCCCAGGGAATTCCATGGATTTCTAGGGATAAATCCCAGATCCTTACCCGGGTTTTTCCATGGATTTCCCACCCATTGGATCCCCCTGGCATTCTGGGAATTCCCCTCACACTTTCTGCCCCCAACCCAAAATTCCCACCCCGAAGTTCCCCAACTCTGCCATTCCCAGAATTCCCACCAAGCCCAGAAATCCAAGGACGACTCTTCCAAGAAATCCCCGGCCCTGCTGACCCCCAAGCCGGAGCCCCTGGAGACTCCGGTGTCCAAGAATTCCGAGGAGTCCTCGAGCTCCACGGAGGAGGAGGAGGAGGAGGAGGAGCCCCCGAGCTCCCCGGAATTCCGGAAATCCAAGCGGAGCCGATTCCAGCGGAAATCCGGGAGCAAATCCAAGGGCAGCGGCTGGAGCTGCGGCGTTTGCCACTCGTGGTTCCCCGAGAGGGACGAGTACGTGGCACACATGAAGAAGGAGCACGGCAAGGTGGGATTCGGGGATTTTCTGGTGCGGGATTTGGGATTTTTTCCCCAATTTTTCCCATTATTTTCCCCGATTTTTTTCTGGTTTTTTTCACGACTTTTTTCTGTTTTTTCCCCGGTTTTTTTCCCAGTTTTTCCCATTATTTTTCCCCATTTTTCCTGTCTCCCCTGCAGTCGGTGAAGAAGTTCCCGTGCTGGGGTTTTTCCCTGATTTTTTTTTTTTTCTATTTTTCCCCTTTCTCTTCCCGATTTTTTCCCCATTTTTTCCCATATTTTCCCCATTATTTTCCCGGGTTTTTCCCATTATTTTTCCCGGTTTTCCCCATTATTTTCCCCGTTTCTCTCCCCCTGCAGTCGGTGAAGAAGTTCCCGTGCCACCTGTGCGAGCGCTCCTTCTGCTCGGCCCCGAGCCTGCGGCGCCACGTCCGCGTCAACCACGAGGGCATCAAACGGGTCTATCCCTGCAGGTATCCCAAAAAAAAACCCCGGGAATTCCGGGAATTCTGGGATCCAGGGTGGGGCATCAAACGGGTCTATCCCTGCAGGTATCCCAAAAAAAAACCCCGGGAATTCCGGGAATTCTGGGATCAGAATTCCCATTTTAGGGTTGAGAATTTCGGAATTCCGTGCTCAGCATTCCCGTTTTGGGGTGGGAACTCTGGAATTCCGTGCTCAGCATTCCCGCTGTTCCCGGGTTTTGCCCCAGGTACTGCACGGAGGGCAAGCGGACGTTCAGCAGCCGCCTGATCCTGGAGAAGCACATCCAGGTGCGCCACGGCATCAAAGGCAGCGACCCCGCCCGCAGCCAGGAGATCGTCATCGCCCGCGGCCCCGCCCAGGTGGGACAGCCCGGAATTCCCGGGAATTTCTGGGGATTTCGGGAAAGTTTTCGGGGGAATTTTGGGGGTTTCAGGAGGGGTTCGGGGTTGTTTTATCCAGCAGTTCCTCCTCGCAACCGCCCCAATTCCCGAGGGACTCACCCCTAAATCCTCTCCTTTCCCATAATCCCAACCCCAAACCTTTGGAATTCCTTCGATTTCTTGGGAATTTTGGGAATTTCCTGGGAATTTCAGGAAGGGAAACTTTGGGTGTTTCAGGAGGGCTTCGGGGTTGTTTTATCCAGCAATTCCTCCTCACAAGCGCCCCAGTTCCCCAGGGCTTCACCCCTGAATCCTCTCCCGTAATCCCAACCTTCGGGACTCCCGGGATTCCCGGGATTCTCCCCGTTTTCCCAGGCTGCCGGCCGGAAGCGCAAGCTCTCCTCGGACGATTCGTGCAGCGAGGAGCCCGACAGCACCACCCCGCCCTCGCAGAGCGCCCGGCCCGGCTGCTCCTCCCGGGCCGCCCCGTTCCGCTGCAGGAAGTGCGGGTTCCTGGCGGCGAGCCGGGCGGAATTCCAGGCCCACATTCCCCAGCACCGCACGGACGGGAATTCCCAGCAGTGCCGCGAGTGCGGGCTCTGCTTCACCTCGCACGGCTCCCTGAGCCGGCACCGCTTCATCTCCCACAAGAAGAGGAGAGGGGCCGAGCCCGAGGAGGGAGCAGCGAGCGCTGCCCAGGGCAGGAATCCCGCCGGGAATCCCGCCGGGAATTCCGCAGGAGGAGCAGCAGCAGGAGGAGGAGGAGGAGGAGGAGGCGGGGAGGGGAATCTGCTGGAGTGCAAAGTCTGTGGGAAAGGATTCGAGACTCAGCTCAACCTCAAGACGCATTTCCGGACCC
>NW_014650947.1:78859-92583 GCF_001447265.1 Sturnus vulgaris | reverse complement strand
TTTTTTCTGAGTAAAAATTCCCAGATTTTCGCTTTGGGGAATGTCAGAATTCCAGGATTTCCGGGGCAGAATTCCCAGATTTTGCCCCCCTCTCACCGGATGTCCCCTGCCGCGATGAACACGGGCTCCCGGCTCTCCTGGCTCGTGATGGAATCCACGGAAAACTGGGAGATGTTGTCACAGCTGTTGGTGTGCATCTCTGGGAGCTGCAGGAATTCCAGGAAAATCCCAAAAAAACCCCATTAAAATCCATCAAAATCCCATTAAATGCCATTCAAATCTGATGAAATGCCATAAAAATCCCATAAAAATGTCAATTCCTGTTAAATGCCACAAAATCACATTAAAATCCAACAAAACCCCATAAAACCCCTAAAAATTCCTTAAAATCCCATTAAGAACCCCATGAAAATCCAGTAAAATCCCATAAAAATCCCTCGGGGACACCCTGGGGGTGGTCCCACCTCCATAGGGACACCTTGGTGCCCACGACCCTCAGGAAGATCCCATTCCTGCAATTCCCACCCCCTTGGAGACACCTTGGGGACACCCCGGGGACACCCTGGGGACACCCTGGGGACACCTTGGGGACACCTCGGGGACACCCTGGGGACACCCTGGGGACACCTTGGGGACACCCTGGGGACACCCTGGGGACACCTTGGGGACACCTCGGGGACACCCTGGGGACACCTTGGGGACACCCTGGGGACACCCTGGGGACACCTCGGGGACACCCTGGGGGCACTCAGGGGACACCCCGGGGACACTCAGGGGACACCCCGAGGACACCCAGGGGACACCCCAGGGACAGGCAGACACGCAGGGCGGTGCCCACCTCCACCTGGAGCTCCACGATGTCGTCCACGGACCAGGCCTCGTCGTCGTTGTCGTAGTTGGGCACGGTGCTGAAGGCGCCGGCGCGCGGCTCCGCGCCCACGCCGCATTCCGGAAGGTTCTCGGCCGAGCGCGTGCTGCGGATCCGGTTCTCGGGAATGCGCGCCGGGACGCTGGCCGTGTCGAAATTGTCACACTCCAGAACCTCCACGTAGATCAGGTACGGGGCCTGGGGAAAGGGGGAACGTCGGGGGGAATAAAGGAAAATCCAGGAATCGCCACCCCCAGCCCTCCCACTATCCCCAATCCCTCCTTTCCCACCCCAAACCCCAATCCTTTGTCCCCCACCTTGTCCTTGGAGTTGAGCACCACGGCCTGCGAGTGGGGCACCCTGACCACGTGGTGCTGGAATCCCAGGAACCCTCACCATTCCCAATCCCAGGAACCCTCACCATTCCCAATCCCAGGAACCCTCACCATTCCCATTTATCCCCACCCCAAACCCCAATCCTTTGTCCCCCACCTTGTCCTTGGAGTTGAGCACCACGGCCTGCGAGTGGGGCACCCTGACCACGTGGTGCTGGAAGGCGGCCGTGGGCAGCCAGGCGCGGGCGGGCAGTTTGTGGTTGAGCAGGGACAGCTCCGAGATCAGCCTCTGCGTCTTCTGCTCCTTGGTGGGCAGCGTGGCCAGGCGCTTCCCGATGGCCATCAGAGACTTGATGAACTCGCGCTCCGGGGCCAGCCGCGCCGGCTGGGGCAGCGCCGGGATCAGGGGGGGAAAATTGGGAAAACGGGGGGAAAATGGAGGTCACGGTGCTGGATTTGCAGTGGGAGCAAAACCCTGATCTTCCCTTTTCCTGTCCTTCCTTTTTCCCTTTTCCTGTCCTCCCCTTTTCCCTTTCCCTGCTCTTCCCTTTTCCCTTTTCCTGTCCTTCCCTTTTCCCTTTCCCTGCTCTTCCTTTTTCCCTTTCCCTGCTCTTCCCTTTCCCTTTTCCTGCTCTTCCCTTTTCCCTTTCCCTGTCCTCCCCTTTTCCCTCTTCCTGCTCTTCCCTTTCCCTGCTCCAGAGCCAGCTGGACCAGCTGGGAAAAGGCCGGGATCCCAGGGGAAAAGGTTGGGAAAACAGGGGGAAAATGGAGGTGATGGTGGTGGATTTTCAGTGGCAGCAAATTCCTGCTTTTCCCTTTTCCTGCTCTTCCCTTTCTCCTGCTTCTCCCTCTTTTCTTTTCCTGCTCTTCCCTCTTCCCACCCTGGACTGGCTGGAAAAGGATTGGGATGAAAAACTAAAATTTGGGGAAAAAAGGAGGGAAAATGGAGCTGATGTTGGTGGTTTTTCAGTGGGAGCAAATTCCTGATCCTCCCCCTTCCCAACTTTTTCCCTCTTCCCACTTTTCCCTCTTCCCATCCTTCCCTTTTCCCTGCTCTTCCCTCTTCCCAGAAATTTGGGGTTCCCATCCCATCCCTCCCCCAGCAGAGCAGGATCCCTGAGTTTTTTCCATCCCCCTGGAATTCCAGCGCTGACATTCCCAGAGGGATCTCCCAGTCCTGGCCGGATTCCTGGGATTTGGGATTTTCCAGATTCCCAGGATTTGGGATCATCTGGATCCCTGGGATTTGGGAGGATCCTCACTCCCAGCCCCTCCAAATTCCCCGGATTTGGGATCCCAGGATTTTGGGATTATCCTGAAATCCTCCCCTTGCCCCTCCCCTGGCATCCCAATCCCACAGGGATTTGGGATTTCCCTTGGAATGCAAGATTCCCACCACGTGGATCCCAAATTTCCACTCCACATTCCCAAAATCTGGGAAGAAGCACGGGCTGATTTTTCGGGATCATGCTGGAGAAGGCACATGCAGAATCGGGAAAAAACAAACAGAAAAAAAAGCCGGAAAAATCGGGAATATTGCAGAGCAAAAGGAAAGAATTGGGGGAAAAAATCAGGGAAAGGAGGATCAGGATGGGAATTCCCGGCTGGGAATCCGCTGGGATTTGTAGTCCAAGCCCAAAAATTCCTCAGGAATTCCGGGATAACGGGAGAAATGTTCCAGAGGTTCCCAATCCCAAAAATTCCTTCAGCTCTCCATGGGTTTGAATCCCATTCCTGCAAAAACTGTCAGAATTCTGGAATTTTTATTTTTTTTTTAATGGAAAAATCCTGGATTTCTGCTCTGGAGAATGTCAGAATTCCAGGATTTTTCTGAGGGAAAATTCCCGGATTTCTGCTCTGGGGAATGTCAGAATTCCAGGATTTTTCTGAGGGAAAATTCCCAGATTTCTGCTCTGGGGAATGTCAGAATTCCAGGATTTTTCTGAGGGAAAATTCCCGGATTTCTGCTCTGGGGAATGTCAGAATTCCAGGATTCAGGGCTTGGAGCTCAGCCCAAGCATCCCATCATCCCTAAAAAAACAACGGGATTTAGGATGAGCCCAAAATTTGGGATCAAATCCCGACAAAATTCCCAAATCCAGGCATGGGAAGGGTCCCTGGGAATTCCCAGCAGGATCAGAGCTGGGTTGGAATCCAGGAATTCCCAGAAAGGCTTTAAAAAAAAAAAATCATGGAATTCTTCCCAAAAAAACCCTCGTGCTGGAGGAAATCATGGACTACACATTCCCACCGGGAATAGAGGGAAAGATTCCAAAAAAAAGAAAAAAACAATGGAAAAAAAACAGGAGAAGGGCTCATTGTGGAGAGAAAAATCAGGAAAAACGCCAGGATTCGATTGGAATTTTCATGGGGAATAAAAAAAGGAAAAATTAAAAGAATTAAATCAAGGAATGATTGGCAGGGAAAAAAAAAAAAGGGGGAAAAAAGCAAATTAATCCCATCTGGCTGAGAATTTTGGGAGCCAAATTCCAAGGGAAAACAGCATTTCCTCTTCCACCTGCAAGGGAAAATTGGGAAAAGCAGGAAAAGTGGGAATTTCCTCATTCCCAGATGGATTTTGGTGGGAAAAACGGGATTTTCCTGGATTTTCCTGGAATTTCCATTCCGAGGAAACGTCGTGGCAGCGACACCGGGATTTTTTTGAGTTTGGGTTTTTTTTGTTTTTTTTCTGGGAATATTTGAGGAATGCTGGGAAATTCCAGAGGGGTGGAAATGGAGGAAATGCTGTGGAGGGAAGAGGGAACCTCTGGAAAAAAAAAAAAAAAAAAAAAAAAAAAAGGGATTGGAACTTACGGGAGCCAGGGATTTATCCAGGCTTTCCGTACTCGAGGAGAATTCCTGGGAAAAGCAGGAAAAAATAAAATAAAAATAAAAAAAAAGGGGGGGGATTTGGGACAGAATTTTTGGGGAATTTTTTCCATAGGGAAGAGAGGGAGGAGAAGGGAAAAGGGGGAGAGAGAGCAAAGTTCAGCTGCAGGTTCACTTCCAGCAATTCCCAAGGGTTTTTGGTGGGTTTATTTTATTTTATTTTATTTTATTTTTTTTATCCCGGCCCCTTGGAATTCCTGTGGATTTTTCCAGGAAAAATTCCAGGCAGGAAAATTCCACGGATCTCAAGCGGGATGGGATCAAAGTGGAGCTGAATTCCCGGGATTTTCCCGGTTTTCCTCCTCTCTGGGATTCATTATCCCACCCTGGGAGGACCAGCATGGATCCAGCTCCGAATTCCTTGGATTTCTCACCTTTTCCATCACCAAATCCACGTTTGCTTTTTTCCTTCCCTGGATTTCTCATTATCCCGAACTTCACCACATCATCCCATGGAAACGATCCAGGAAATTCCCAAAATCCCGATTTTTGAGGATGTTTTTATCACTGGGAAATTCCTGATTTAGCCAAAGCTTTCCTGCCATTCCCACATTTCCACCCCAAGGGATTCCCATCCCAAACATCCCAAAATTCCACCACTTGGAGTCCACCAATCCAGGCTTTTCTTCCTCCAGTGAAGCTTCATTCCATAAAAAAAAAGGGAATTTTGGGGCTAAAATTCCCAAAAATTAAAAAAAAAAAAAAAAAAGGGACAACCAGGTCTGGATCCCACCTGGGGGGAAAACTGATGGGAAATAACCCCAAATTTTCCCTCCCCTGATGAATTTTGGGATCATTCCCCAGCAATTTCCCCTGCTTTTTTTTCCTCTGGGAATTCCTGGATTCCGGAGGGAAAATCACCCAGAGCTGCCAAGAATTCCGGGATTTTTGAAGGATATTGGGGACCCCGGGCTGGTTCTGTGCTTTCCCATTTTTTTCTGGATCGTTTCCAGGAGTTTCCTCATCCATAATTTATGGGAAAGCTCCGGTTTCTGCCTCCTCCTTTTCCATGTTAAAAATTCATCCCGGCGGGAACGGCCCCGGGTTTTTTTCCGGGGTTGTTTTGATCCCGAATCCAGCCTGGAAAATTCCTTCCCAACCCTTCCTTCCATCCCTCTCCCAACTGCCCGAGTGTGGAACAATCCTTGGCTCCTTCCAAGGATTCCCAGGGGGACCAAACCTCGGGTTTCTGATCCATTTCCAGGGAATTCCTGGGAATTCCCAACCATTCCAAGCCATTCCTAGTCAATCCCAGTCATTCCCAGTTTCCCAGGGGTGGATTCCACCCTCTGGAAAATTCGTTTTTCCCGGATTTGGGAAGTGCAGATCCCAAAATCTGCTCCCAGCACCAGCTGGGGGCTCCTTTCCCGCCTTGGAATTCCAAGTGGGATCCCAGCCTTGGAGCACAACCCCGATCCCAGGGGAAATTTGGGATCAATCCCAAGGCACCACCAGGACCCTGAAGGATTTCTGGGATGAATCCCAAGGAACAACGAGGGATTTTCCCAGTTCCCTGGGCCTTGGAGCACAACCCCAGCCCCAGAGGATCTCTGGGATGAATCCCAAGGCACTTCCACCTCTTTGGATCGGTTTTCGGATGAATCCCAAGGAACAACCACGGGATTTTCCCAGTTCCCTGGGCCTTGGAGCACAACCCCAGCCCCAGAGGATCTCTGGGATGAATCCCAAGTGCCAGCCCCACAGAATTCCCGCAGGAGTTACCTCCTCCTCGCTCTCCACCTTGGGGTTGCTGGCCGTGCGTTTCAGGTTGCTGCTCAGGCTGATGGACACCGTGGCGTCCGACTTGGACCTCTGGTGAGTCCTTTTGGACGGCGACAGCCCCGTGTCCGCACCTGCGGCACCTGCAGCTGCACCTGCAGCAGCTCCGGCCGCCAGCTCCCTCCTCCTGGCCGCGGGCTTCAGCTCGTCGGAGAGGATGAGCCTGCGGAGCTTGGTGCCGCGCGAGTGCCGCTGCGTGGAGATGTGCATGTCGGACGAGTAGGCGCCCAGCAGCAGCGCGCAGCGCAGCGAGAAGTCGACGCTCTGGCGGCAGCGGTGCACGATGTAGGGCTTGATGGCGTCGCCCACGTCCTCGTCCATGTGGATGTACATGTTGAGCAGCTGCGGCAGGTAGAAGTCCACGTCGTCGTGGCGGAAGCAGAAGAGGCGGTTCCCGATGTAGGCCTGCACGCCGGGCTCCTTGGAGTTGTACAGGTACGAGATGGCCATGGAGATGTCGAAGAGCTTGGACTCGAAGAGGCGCAGCAGCCACGACTGCTTGGCCTGGTGCTGGCGCTTGCGGGCCGTCCTGGCGGCGCCCGCGCTCTCCTCCTCCTCCTCCTGGATGCGGGCGCCGGGCGCCTCGTCCAGGCAGCGGATGTGGCAGCCGGCGCCGTTGGGAATGGCGGAGCCGTGCAGCTGTTTCACCTTCTCCAGCACCTCCTCGCACGCCTTCTTGGCCACCTCGGCGTCGATGAGGGCCAGCTCGGCCACGCCCTCGCTGATGACGCTCAGGGCGGAGCCGGTGCCGGTGCCGGTGCCGGTCCCGGTGCTGGTCCCGGTGCCGGTGCCGGTGCCTCGGGAATCGCTGGGCTCCGCGGGGATTTTCCCAACGGGAGAGGCCGTGGCTGAGTCGCCCATGGTGGAGGGAGGGCGGCGCGGCTCAGAGCTGGGGAAGGGGGCAGTGGGGTTAGAGCGAAAATGGGGGTAAACTGGGGGAAATCGGGGTTAAAATGGGGGAAAACTGGCAATAAATGGGGGGAAAATGAGGATTAAATTGGGGGGAAGTCAGGGTTAAATTGGGGGAAATCGGGGTTAAAATGGGAGAAAAATCGGGATTACACTGGGGGAAATCGGGGTTAAATTGGGGGAAAATCAAGACTATATTGGGGAAAATTTGGGTTAAATTGGGGAAAAAATGTGGTCAAATTGGGGAAAATAATGGGATTAAATTGGGAAAATATGAGGAAAAATTTGGATTAAATTGGGAAGAATTGGCTTTACATTGGGAAAATATTTGGATTAAATTGGGAAAAACTTGGCATTAAATTGGCATTAAATTGGGGGAAAAAATTGGATTACACTGGGAATAAATCTGGATTAAATTGGGGAAAATTGAGAATAGTTGACATTGAACTGGTAAAAATCAGGACTAAATTGGGGGAAAATCAGGACTAAATTATGAAACAATTTTGATTAAATTGGGAAAAAATTTATATTCATTTGGGAAACAATTTACATTAAACTGGGGGGAACCTGGCATTAAATTGGGAAAAAATCAGGGATTAGGGACGGGATTTTTTCCTTGTTTATCCCTTTACTTTTCCAACTCCCAAAGAAAAGGGAAACAAAACCCTCAGGAATTCTCTCTAAATATTCCAAGTGAGTGAAACCAAGGTCACTCCCCAGATTTCACTTTTCCTTTTTTTTCCTTTATTTTTTTCCCATTTTTTCCCAAGAAACCCCAGATGCCCAAATCCTGATCAAAGTCTGAGAGTTTCACTCCAAATCCCACATTCCTGACATTTCTGTGGCTCTTAGATCCCAAAAAACCCCACGAGAGCCAGAAAAAAAATCCCTGATGCTCGGATTTTTCAACAAATCCCAAAAAAACGGGGGTGGAAATTCAGGATTCTGCATTTTCCCACAATTCCCATCCCTGTTTTTCCACAGATCCAAGACTTTCTTCTTTTGTCCCAATCCCAGATTCAAAGACACCCCAAAATTCCAGGGATTCCCTCCCTTCCCTCATCCCAAAAAAACAGATCCAAAGTTTTTTCCTCTTCCCAAAAATCCCGCAGGATTCCTAAACCTGGAGCAACCCCACAATCCTGGAATTCCCTCTTCTTATGGATCACATTCCCTAGACAAATTCCCGCTTTTTGAGGCTTTCCAAGTTTGGTTTTTTGTTTTTTTTCCACCCCAAAGGTTGGGAAATAAACTGGGAAAAGGCAGAGGGGGGGAAAAAAAAATCAGGGGAAAAAAAAATCAGGAATCCAAATTCCCACCTGGATCCCAAGGGCGGCTCCCGGGATGATCCAAGCATGGACCCTGAACTGTGGGATCATAAAATATCCGGGAAATCTGGAGCAGGGATCAGCCCGGAATTCCAGGAGGCAAAAAATCACCCAGGGATTCCATAAATTAGCCACGAATCCCAGAAATTATCCGGGAATTTCAGGAGCAGAAATCCCCAGGAATCCCAGAAAATATCTAGGAATTCCTGGAGCAAAAATCACCCAGGAATCCCAGAAATTATCCAGGAATTCCAGAAATTATCCAGAAATTCCTGGAGCAGGGATCATCCAGGAATTCCAGGAGCAGAAATCTCCCAGGAATTTTATAGAGCAGAGCCCTAAAATCCCACTCAGAATTCCAAGCAAAAAAAATAAAAATCAGGGACTGTTTGCAGGAGCAGATCCATGAGATCCACAACAGGAACGACTCCAAAACTTCAAAAACTTTTCCAGCACAGGGAAAAAAAAAAAATGGGAAATCCAATTTTCCACCCGGTTATTCCCTCACGGATTCAGGGGAAGCAGGGGGAATAAAAAGGGATTAAACGTAATTATTTCTCATTATACAACTTCCCACCAACTCCAGGAGAAGTTTTCCAGGGAAAACATTTTCCAGGGGATGAGTGACCCTCACCAATCCCAAATTTTACGTAATCCATGGAATTTAAGAGGGGATTTTGGGCAATTCCAAAGCTCCCAGAGGCACCAGATGGCCCCGGGAGGGGCGGGGGGGGGGGAAGGGTTGGCAAATCCCTCATGAGGAAAAGAGGCTGGAAAAGGCTCTGGAATGGGAATTGCGCCACTTCCCCGGGGCTTTGGGAGGAATTATGTGGGGGAAAAAATAAATTAAAAGAGGCAAAAGGTTAGGGATGAGGTACCTGGAGCGATCCCATGCCGCGAGGCTCCGCTCGGCGAGCCCGGCCCTGAGGCCGGCGCGGGCGGCTCATCCCGGGCACCGGCGGCTGCTGCTGAGGGGGAAAAGGCGAAAAAAACCCTCAGAAATCACCATAAAAATCGAGGAAAAGGCGAATTTCCTGGCCGGCTCCTGCGCCACGAAGCGCTGGCGGAGGCCGCGGGGGGAATCAGGAGAAGGAGGAGGCGGCGAGGCCGGACACGGAGCGGCCGCGGAACCGCCGTGGGGACCGGGCTGAGGGGGCTGGAAGAGGCCGCGCAGAGGCCGGAGAGGGCTCGGAGAGGCCGGGCTCACCTCGGGGGAGCGGGGAGGAGCGGAGGGGCCGGCAGGGAGCCGGGGGCAGCGGGGCCGGTGCAGCGGGGCCGCTCGGAGCCTCCCCAGGCCCGGCCCGGCGCCGCCTCACGGGGCTGAGGGGCGGCCGCCGCCACACAGCGCCCCCTGGCGGCCCGGCGGCGCGGCGAGGGGGGCGTGGCCTGCGCCGCCGGGGCATCGCTGGGCGTGGTTTGTATCCTTATATGGTGGTGTGGGCGTGGTTTGTGAGCTTATATGGGCACTGGGCGCGGTCTGTAGGCTCTATGTAATGAGGGTGTTACGTCATGACGTAAAGGGGCGTGGTCGGCAAAGCGTATACGGAAATGGGCGTGGTAGTGTGAAGAGGGCGTGGTCTCGGTGTGTTTGGGGGCGTGGCCTCGCTAGGGTTCCGCGTTGGACGAAAATCGGAGATTTTGGGGGAGAAAATCGCCTCGGTTGTCGCTGTCACCACCCCGGGGGGGTGGCACGGCTTGTTGTCCTCCTTGTCCGTGTCCTCTTCCACTGCGCCGTGTCGCCTCCCCACTCCCAGTGTCCCGCTCCCGGTGTCCCCTTCCCAGTGCCAATGTCCCCTCCCAGTGCCCGTGTCCCCCTCCCCATTCCCAATGTCTCCCTCCCACTCCCAATGTCCCTTCCCATTGCCCTTGTCCCCTCCCAGTGCCGGTGTCCCCTCCCAGTTCCAATGTCCCCTTCCCTGTCCCCTCCCAGTGCCCGGGCTCACACACACACGACAGCCGCACTGGAGTGACTGGTTTTTACTGGTGTGACGCAGGGGACCCCGTCCCTGTGCCCGCCCCCGCGTGTCCCTCGCGTGTCCCCTCGCTAAGAGGGGACCCGGCCTGGCTGTGACCCCACGGTGCCACCCTGGCGCCCGTCCTGCCATCCCTGATGACACTGACACGGGCGGGCGTGATGGGCCTGGAGGGCACAGTGGCACTGCCAGGTCTGTCCCCAGTGGTGGCACTGCCAGGCCTGTCCCTGTCCCCAATGGTGGCAATGCCCCTGGGCGGGCACTCCGTGACAGGGATGGTGGCACTGTCCCTGCCAGGCCTGTCCCCGGGGGTGGCACTGCCCCTGCCAGACCAATCCCTGTCGGGGATGGTGGCACTGCCAGGCCTGTCCCCGGGGGTGGCACGGTCTCTGGGCGGGCACTCTCTGTCTGACACGGTGGCCCTGTCCCTTCCTGACCAGTCCCTGTCACGGATGGTGTCACTGTCACTGCCAGGCCTGTCCTCAGGGGTGGCACTGCCCCTGCCAGACCAATCCCTGTCGGGGATGGTGGCACTGCCAGGCCTGTCCCCAATGGTAGCACTGTCCCTGGATGGGCACTCTCTGATGGTGACAGTGGCATTGTCACTGCCATGCCTGTCCTCAGGGGTGGCACTGCCCCTGCCAGACCAGTCCCTGTCAGGGATGGTGTCACTGTCCCTGCCAGGCCTGTCCCCGGGGGTGGCACTGCCCCTTCCTGACCAGTCCCTGTCGGGGATGGTGGCACTGCCAGGCCTGTCCCCTGGGGTGGCACTGTCCCTGGATGGGCACTCCCTGTCAGGGGTGGTGGCACTGCCAGGCCTGTCCCCAGGGCTGGTGGCACTGTCCCGTCCTGAGCAGTCCCCACTGGGGACAGCAGCACTGCCCCTGGGCGGGCAGTCCCTGACAGGCATGGTGGCAGTGCCACAGGCCAGCGTGTCCCCGAGGGCGAGGCTGGCATGGCCGGGCACCCTGGACTCCACGATGGTGGCAGTGACCCTGGGGATGGACTCCCCGACCAGCACGGTGGCACTGACAAAGACGGGCGTGTCCACGATGGTGACAGTGCCCCTGGACAGGCTGGTCCTGACGGGCACGGTGACACTGCCCAGGATCCTCCTGTCCATCACGGTGCCACTGAGAGTGACCAGCGCGTCCACGATGGTGGCAGTGCCCCTGGATGGGCAGTCCCTGACGGGGACAGTGGCACTGCTGTCCCCAATGGTGCCACTGGCCCAGAATGGGCTGTCCCTGACTGGGATGGTGGCACTGGCGGTGACGGGCGTGTCCACGATGGTGGCAGTGCCCCTGGATAGGCTGTCCCTGACGGGGACAGCGGCACTGCCAGCGACCAGCCTGTCCCCAGGAGTGCCATTGTCCCTGGAGGGGCAGTCCCTGACAGGAGTGGTGCCACTGTCAGTGACCAGCCTGTCCCCAACGGTGCCACTGTTTGTGACCAGCCTGTCCCCAACGGTGCCACTGTCTGTGACCAGCCTGTCCTCAGCAGGGACAGTGGCACTGCCAGAGACTGGCCTGTCCTCAATGGGGACAGTGCCACTGTCCCCAGCTGGGCTGTCCCTAACAGGGACAGTGGCAGTACCAGTGACCGGCCTGTCCTCAGTGGGGACAGTGGCACTGGCAGTGACTGGCATGTCCCTGATAGTGCCATTGTCCCCAGCTGGCATGTCCCTGACAGTGCCACTGTCCCTGGCTGGGCTGTCCCCAGTGTCAGTGGCCCTGGGTGACCTGTCCCTGATGGGGATGGTGGCACTGTCCCTGACCAGCCTGACCCCACTGCCACTGGCTCTGGGTGGCCTGTCCCTGACGGGCATGGTGGCACTGCCACTAACCGGCCTGTCCCCAGGTGTGCCATGGCTCCTGTCCCCACCGCCACCGGCCCTGGGTGACCTGTCCCTGATGGGGACAGTGCCACTACCAGTGACTGACCTGTCCCCAGGGGTGGCACTGCCCCTGCCTGGCCTGTCCCCAACAGCAGTGGCCCTGGCTGTGCTGTCCCTGACAGGGATGGTGGCACTGCCCCTGCCCGGCCTGTCCCCATTGTCACTGGCCCTGGGTGACCTGTCCTTAACAGGGACAGTGGCACTGCCACCAGCTGAGCTGTCCCTGATGGTGACAGTGGCACTGCCCCTGACCAGCCCGTCCCTGACGGTGCCACCACCCCTGACCGGCCTGTGCTCCACGGGGACGGTGGCACTGCCCCTGCCCAGCCTGTCCCCGGTGGTGGCACTGTCTCTGGGTGACCTGTCCCTGACGGGGATGGTGGCACTGCCCCTGCCCGGTCTGTCCCCACTGCCACTGTCTCTGGTGGCACTGCCCCTGCCTGGCCTGTCCCCAGGGTTGGCACTGCCCCTGGCTGTGCTGTCCCTGACGGGCATGGTGGCACTGCCACTAACCGGCCTGTCCCCAGGTGTGCCACGGCTCCTGTCCCCACTGCCACCAGCCCTGGGTGACCTGTCCCTGATGGGGATGGTGGCACTGCCCCTGCCTGGCCTGTCCCCACTGCCACCATCTCTGGGTGACCTGTCCCTGATGGGGACACTGCCATTGCCCCTGCCTGGCCTGTCCCCAGTGGTGGCACTGCCCGTGGACGAGCTGTCCTTGACAGGGACAGTGACACTGCCACTGGCTGTGCTGTCCTTGGCAGGGATGGTGGCACTGCCACCGACTGCCCTGTCTCCAGTGGTGGCACTTCCTTGGGATGAGCTGTCCCTGACAGGGACGGTGGCACTGCCACCAGCTGGGCTGTCCCTGCTGGGAATGGTGGCACTCCTGGTGACAGGCCTGTCCCCAGCAGTGGCACTACCAATGACTGGCTTGTCCCCAGTGCCACTGCCTCTGGATGGACTGGCCTTGACAGGGACGGTGGCACTGCCACCAGCTGTGGGGACAGTGGCACTCCTGGTGACAGGCCTGTCCCCAACAGTGCCACTAGCCCTGGGTGAGCTGTCCCTGACAGGGACGGTGGCACTGCCAGTGACAGGCTTGTCCCCAGTGCCACTGCCCTGGGATGAGCTGTCCCTGACAGGGACAGTGGCACTGCCACCCGCTGGGCTGTCCCTGACGGTGCCACTGCCACTGACTGGCCTGTCCCCAGTGCTGGCACTTCCCTTGGACGGACTGGCCTTGACAGGGACACTGACACTGCCACTGCCTCCAGCCACGGGGACAGTGGCACTCCTGGTGACCGGCCTGTCCCCAGTGCTGGCACTGGCCCTGGGTGAGTTGTCCTTGATAGAGATGGTGGCACTGCCAGTGACCGACTTGTCCTTGACAGGGACGGTGGCACTGCCACCAGCTGGGCTGTCCCTGATGGGAATGGTGGCACTCCTGGTGACAGGCCTGTCCCCAACAGTGCCACTGGCCCTGGGTGAGCTGTCCTTGACAGGGGTGGTGGCACTGCTGGTGACAGGCTTGTCCTTGACAGGGACAGTGGCACCACTGATTGGCCTGTCCCCAGTGGTGGCACTGGCCCTGGATGGACCAGCCTTGACAGGGACAGTGGCACTCCTGGTGACAGGCCTGTCCCCAGTAGTGCCACTGGCCTTGGAGGGGCTGTCCCTGACCGGGACGGTGACACTGCCCCCGGATGAGCTGTCCTTGACAGGGACAGTGCCACTGCCACCAGC
>NW_014650947.1:42406-55794 GCF_001447265.1 Sturnus vulgaris | reverse complement strand
GATCAGACCCAGATGTCCGAGGTGCAGTCCCCCATTCCCAGACCCCCAGATTCCCAGGGAATTCCCATAAAATTCCCGAATTTCCAGGATCAGACCCAGATGTCCGAGGTGCAGTCCCCCCCCGGGTATCGAACCTCGTGGGCCAGGCAGGGCCCCCCCGGCTCCTTCCCAAAATCCAGCAGGAATTTGGGATTGGGGCTCAGCCCCCCCCGCTCCGGGTCCACGTCCAGCTGCAGCAGCACCGAGCCCTCCCTGGGGAAAAATGGGAATAAAAATGGGAATGAAAATGGGAAAAATGGGAATGAAAATGGGAAAAAATGGGAATAAAAATGTGGGCGGAGGGGAATTAAAGAAATGGGGTTTGGGAATAAAAAAAATGGGGCTGGGACTGAGAGAAGGGTTTGGGGCTGATGCAACTTAAGTGGAATCAATGAACAATTAACTGTCAATAACAAATACATCATTAATACAATTAATTAGGAAATTAATACCCAGTTAAAAACCAATTAACCACCAGCAACCCCAAATAATAAACAGCTCAAAACCACGAAATTACCAAATTATCGCCAGCTAGCACCCAATTAACGCCCAATCCGCGATTAATCAGTAATTAGTCGGTAATTAGTCGATAATTAAGGAGGTCTCACGTCATCATCTCGGGGTAGAACTGCCGGTCCCAGGCGCTGAACAGCGACGTGGTCACGTAGAGACGGCGCCCGTCCAGGCTGAGCTGCAGCATCTGGGGCCCCCCTGGGATCCTCTTCCCCTGGAATTCCCAAAATTCCAGCCAGGCAACCCCAAATCCCAACATTTCTTTTTTGGGAAAAATCCCCCAAAATTCGGGGTTTTGGATGCTGGAAATGTCCAAAATTTGGGAAAAGAAACCCCCAAAAATTTGGAATATTCACCTGGAAGGAAGATCCAACCTCAGGGGGAATTTTGGGTGTTGGAAATTCCCAAAATTTTGGGTTTTTTCCCCAAAAAAGTGGGAATTTTCACCTGGATGATGCAGGGCTCTGGCTGCTCCTGCAGCTCCTGATCCTCCAGCACGGTCACTGCTCCCCCTTTGCAGATGCTGCCTCCCAAAAAAACCTGGAAAAAACATGGAAAATAATGGAAAAATCAGTGAATCCAGAGGGAATTCGGAAAAATGGGAATAGAATTTTTGGGTATTTTTTGAGGATTGTTCAGGCATTTTTAGGGCATTTTTGGGGGGTTTTTGGTGATTTTTGGTGAATTTTTTGGAATATGTTTTTGATTTTTTTGTGAAATTTTTGGGGGGAATTTTCTGGGTTTTTTTTTGGGAGTTTTTTGGGAATTTTTTGGGCACTTTTGGGCATGTTTTGGGGCGTTTTTGGCTCACCTGCCCCACGAGTTTGGGGTGCCCGGGGTCGCTGATGTCGTACTGGCGCACGTCCCCGTGGATCCAGTTGCTGAAATAAAGGAATTTGTCGTCCAGGGAAATCAGAATATCCGTGATCAAACCTTGCAGAGAGAATTCCAGAGTAAAATCAGGGAATGGCAGCAGGGAGAATCCCAAAAAATTCCCCCAAAAATCCCCCCCAAAAATCCCCCAAATCCCCCAAAAAGATCCCAAATTTCCAAGTGGGAATGCAAAAAAAAAAAAAAAAAGGGTTGGGAAAGGTTGGGAGGGGTAAAATTGAGCTTGGGAATTGTTTTGGAATTTCTGAGGGAATTTTTGAGCAAATCCAGAATTAAATTCAAAAGATTTTCTTGGAGAATTAACAATTAATTGGGAATTAATTCAAGGCTCTCCAGCATTCCCAGAATAATTCCTGAGAAAATCCAGACCCAAATTCCAGGGATTTTCCTGGAATTCTGCCAAGATCCACTCTGGATCCGTGAGAAAATTCCCAATTTTTTCCCATTTTTTTCCCGAATTTTCCCCATTTTTTTCCCGCATTTTTCCCACTCACCTGGCATTTCTGGGAGGAGCCATCCCTGGACTTTCTTGCTGGGCACCACAATCACCTTCTCTGCTTCCCATTTTCCTTCCTGAGCGAGGCAAAAACGTGGAATTATTCACCCAAAATTCCAGGAATTTCCACAGTCCCACCGTGATAAAACCTGGGAGAATTCTCTAAAAAAAAGAAATCAGGAATTCCGCGGAAAAGGCCCCAGTCCCTGTTGGGTTTTGCCCCCAAATCCTGGGAATTCACAGGAATTTTGTACAATTGATGGATTTCCCTGCTCAGGATGATGAAATCTGGGGAAAATCCCCAAAATCCCTGGAATTCCCCAGGAAAAGCCTCAATTCCTGGTGGATTTTGCCCTAAAAATCCTGGAATCCCACAGAAAAACCCCAGGAATTCCATGGTAAAATCCCCCCAAATCCCAGGAACTCACGGAGTTTTTCTGGAATTTCCAGATCTCCCCGCTCAGGGCGCACCCCACAAAGCCCAGGGCAGCTTTGGGGTCGTGCAGGAACCGAATTTCCAGGGGGATCGAGCCCGACCCCAAATCCAGCTCCTGGATCAGGCGCCGCTCGCTCCAGTCCCACACGTTGATCCGGCGCCCGTAGAGCCCTGGGAGAACGGGGAAAAATCCCAAATTTACCCCAAATTCCCCAAAATTCCCGGGGTTCAGGGAGGGGTGGGAGGGGAAAAAACCTGGGGTTTATTGAGTGGGTTTTTAGGGTGGAAATTCTGATTTTTTAGGGGTTTTCGCACAAAATTTTGGATTTTTTAGGGGTTTTTGGGTTCAAAATGTGGTTTTTTTTTAGGGGTTTCCGGGGTTTGAAATTTGGATTTTTTTAGAGGTTTTTGGGGTTCGAAATGTGGGGTTTTGTTATAGGTTTCTGGGTTCAAACTGTGTGTTTCCAGGTGCTTTGTGAGCGGAGGGATGTGGCCAGACCTTGCTGCACGTGCCCGGGGTGGAAGCCCTGGGCCAGCGCCCTGGGCTCGCCCCACTCGCTGCTCAGCAGGACGTTGTGCCGGGGCTGGTACCAGAAGTCGTAGCCAAAGCTGGGAATTTTTCCTCCCTTTTCCCAATTTCCTTTCACCTCGAAGGTTTCTCCATCCAGGAGGACGAAAGTGCCTGGAAAAAATAAAAAAATTCCCCCAAAAAATGAGGTTGGAGAGATGGATAAAGCTTGAAATGAAATTATTTATTTACTGAAATTTACATTTATTTAAAATAAATTTTTACCTATAATGATTCCTGGAATCATTTCCTATTAGAGAATTTCATTTTTAAATAAAGCAAATTATTCTTTATATACGTTTATTTGTACGTGTTTATTATTTCTTTTTTATTCTGATTTATTCTTGTTCTCCTATAATAATAATTCCTGGAATTATTTCCTAGTGGAAATTTAAATAAAGCAAATAATTTTTATTTATTTTTATTTATTTTAAAGAAATGGAGCATTAAAAAAAGCCAGAAAATCAACAAAAAACCGCTGGAATTTACCAAAAAAAACCAGGAAAATCCCAAATTTTTGCTGGATTTTGCTGCTGGGGATGGGAATGAATCCCTGGGGAGATTTTTTTTTTGGGAATGTTGGGAATTCCGAACCTTTTCCGCGTCCCTGAGGATCCCCCAGGCAGCTGATGAGGATTTCCCCCGAGCCCAGGCAGTGCGAGGTGTGCGGGAACGCGGCCGCCGCCTTCCGGGACAACTCCTCAGCCTCCACCACCTGGAACGGGGCAAAAAACGGGAAAGATGGGAAAATCGGGAACGTTCCGGGATGAGGGAAATGTCACCTTTCCTTTCCGGGACAACTCCTCAGTTTTTAGCACCTGGATTTGGGGAAAAATGGGAAAAATTCCAGGATTTGGGAAACGCCGTCATCCCTTTCTGGGAGAATTCCACAGTTTTCAGCACCTGGGATTGGGGCAAAACATGGGAAAAATGGGAAAATTGGAAATGTTTGAAGGGAAAAGGGGGGAAAAGGAGAAAAAATAAGGGGGGAAGGGGGAAAAAGGAAAAACTGGGATAAAGGGATGAAAAAAGGGGGAAAAAGGGAGGGGGAAAAAGGAGGAAAAAGCTGGGGGGAAAAGGTAGAAAAGGGAGTGAAAAAAGAGGGGGAGAAAGGGGAAAAATCAGGGAAAAAATCAGGAAAAAAGGCGGAAGAAGGCGGAAACAAGGAGAAAAAAGGGGGGAAGGGGAAAAAAGTGGAAAAAAATGGGAAAAAAGTGGAAAAAAAGGGGGGGAAAAAGCAGGAAAAAAGGGGGAAATGCCAATTTTGCCCCACCTTGTGCAGGCGGGGCGCCCTGGGGTCGGTGGCCACGTCCACGATGTAGATCCTGGAGGAGATGAGGCTGGGCAGGATGAGGAAATCCCGGGATTTGGAGGCGTCCCCGTGGCAGCTGCTGCAGGCGTTCCAGCCCGAGTGGTGCAGCTCGTCCCCCACGTGGGGCATGGGCAGCCGGTGCAGCACCTGCAGAGGGCACGGCACCATGGGCACGGAATTCCCGGGAATTCCTGGGATTTCTCCTGGGATTTCTCAGATTTTCCCGGATTCTCCCGGACTCTCCCAGGTTTGGAATCCCGGATTTTCCCGGATTTTCCCGGGTTACCTGGCAGTACCGAGGGGATTGGGGATCCACGTCCACGGTGGCCAGGAAGTCGGGAATGCCGATGCCGGTGTTGCGGTAGATGCAGGGCAGGTAGAGCAGCCGCTCCCGCGGCCCTGGGGCCACAAACCGCCATCACATTCCCGAAATTCCAGCTTGTCCCACCCCTCTTCCCTCCCCCTGATCCCACAGCAATTCCAGGATTTGGGAATGCTGGCCCCGGCGCTTGCCTTTCATGGCCTCCAGGGGGCTGGCGTAGCCCGGCCCGCACGCTCCGCATTTCCCTGCTGGGAAAGGAGAAAATTCCAATTAAAAATTCCCCCCCCAAAAATTATTTCATCAATTCCAAATCCCGGACCTGCCGCCAAAAATCCTGGGAATTTGAGGCTTTCCATTGGGTCCTCAATGCCGGTCTCTCATTTCTGTCTCCCGGCCTCGAGTCCATGGAATTCCCAATTCCCCATTCCCAATTCTTCATTTCCATTTCCCAGCCTTAAATCCATGGAATTCCCCATTCTCCATTCCCAGTCTTACATCCATGGAATTCCCCATTCCCAGATCCTCAATCCATAGAATTCCCCATTCCCAGATCCTCAATCCATGGAATTCCCCATTCCCAGATCCTCAATCCATGGAATTCCCCATTCCCAATTTCCCATTCTTAAATTCATGGAATTCCCAATTTTTGGACCTTGGATTTGCTCATTCCAGGGAAAAAAAAAAAAAAATTGGATTTTATCCCAAATGTTGGGGCTTTCCTTTTATTCATTCCAAGAATAAAATACTGGAATTTTTCCCAATTTTTGGGCCTTGGATGTGCTCATTCCCAGGAATAAAATACTGGAATTTATCCCAAAATTTGGGGCTTTCCTTTTGTTCATTCCAGGGAAAAAAAAAACAACAGCTGGATTTTCCCCCAAATTTTGGCTCCCTGGGCTGCCCCGAAGTGCCAAATTAGGAGGGATAAATTTAGGATTTTTAGCAAGGGCTGGGGAAAAAATGGGAATTTATTTGGAATTCCAAGGTTGAATATCAAAATATTCCAAATTCCAGGGAGACAAATCCGGATTAAATTCGGGAAAAAATCAAATTAAAATGAAAATAATGGAGCAGCCACAGGGAAAAAAAAATCCAGGATTTTCAGGAATCTTTTCCCAAAAAAACCAAATTCCCAAGGAAATTGAGGGAGTTCATTTTTTAGAGCATTTCAGGATTTATTTCCTTCCATAATTCCCAAATTTTTGGAGCTCCTTCCAGGTGTTGTCAATCATTCCCAATTTTTTAAAAATCAACTTCCAGGACCTTGGAGGGAAAGAAAACCCAACCAAAACCAGAAACAAAAACACCCCAAAAAAACCAACAAAAAGAACCCTCAAAAAATTCCACTTGGGAGTGAAAAACAATCCAGGAAAATCGGGATATTTCTTGGTTGGAATATTGATATTTTTGGCTAAAATTCCCACTCAAAATTCCTCAGTTTTGGCTGGGTTTGATCCCAAAAGTCCTGATTTTTTAAAAAAATTTTCCCTCTGTTTTGCATTCCCAATAATTCTCATGGAAACAGTTTCCAAGTTTTTTGGCTCCTCCCACTTTTCCCTCAGGGCCAAAAGTGAAAGTTCCTGGAAATCCGAGGTTTTATTAAAAAAAAAAAATCAAGAAAATGTTTCTGGAAATCAAGGATTTATCCCCAAAAGCATTTGAAAAAATCAGGGAAAAGCTCAATGATTTTTCCAAGTTGTTTTTTTTTTTTTTTCTATTCCCAATCAGGAGTTTTTCCCCATTTTTTTGGAGTTTAAGGATTAAAAATTCCCAATTAACTGGAAGCAAAAATGGATTTTAATCAAGGAATCCAAGCTCCTAATTAAAACCCTCGGGGTGTTTAGGGAATATTAAATATTTAAATCAGGGAAAACTGGAATATGACCCGACCCACCCCCCCCCGGGCACCAAAAGCAGCAAATCCCGGGGTTTTTTTGGGATTTTTTTGGGAATTTTTGCGGATTTTGGGATCTCTTACCCATCCTGGATCGGGCTGGGAAGGAGAATTCCAAAATTTCTTGGATTTTTATGGAGAAAGAGCCGGGAAAGGGCTCGGAAACGCAAGGAAAAAGGGGCGGGATTTGGGAGAGGAGGAGCCAAGGCACGGGGGGGAAAAAAACAAAAAACAAAAATTCCACCTTAAAATCCCAAGGGAAACTCCCAAACTTCTCCCACCCTGCAATTCCCGATTTTTTTTTTTTCTCAATTTTTTCCTTTTCAATCCAAATTTTTCCATTGTCCCCCAGCCTGGAGAAGGAATTTGGGAATAGAGAAGGAGGGAGGAGTTTTGGCTGAAAAAAAGGGATTTTTGGGAATGTTTCCAGGAGGTTTTGGTTCCAAAGTTCGGGATTTTTTTGGAATTTTTCCAGGGAATTCTCTCCTAAGGGATTTCAGCAACTTCTAAAGATATTTTGGGGTTTTTTTGGGTGGAAAAAAATTTAAAAACCAAGCCAATAAACAAGATTTTTTTTCCCCCTGGAAAATGAGGATTTCACTCCTAATTCCTGCTGGGGTTGTCCCTAATGAGAATTAATGATTTAATTAATGATTTAATTAATTTATTATGGAATTTTTACGGGTCCTGCCTTTTTTTTCCCTCCCTCCAGGGAATGTTTATTTTGGAATTTCTGAAATATTCCCATTCTTTACATCCCTGCTTTTCCAGGGAAAAAAAAACCAACCAAAAATGGGATTTTCCTGGTATTAATAAAGAGATTTTAATTATTATTTAGGGATTGTTCCTTTATTATTGAAGTGATTTAAATTCTTATTTATTTTCTCCATTTTGGGTTTTTCACTCATTTTTGGGGCAGTTTCCCCCCATTTTTGGTTTATTTTTTCCCCATTTTGGGGCTGCTTTCCCCCCATTTTTTAGCTATTTTCTCTCCAATTTTGGGCTATTTTTCCTTAACTTTTGAAGCTGTTTCCCCTCATTTTTTTTTTCTATTTCCTGGGCTGTCATCTCCCAGATTTTTTTATGTTTTTCCTCCTTTTTTTTTTGCCCATTTTCCCCTCATTTTTGGGGCTGTTTTTTCCCCTTTATTTTGGGCATTTTCCAGCCCAAACTCATCCTTTACCCACAGCCCCAAACCTCCTCTGGGTAATTCCGGAATTTTCTCCTTAAATCTCATCCCAAAGAGGAAAAGATTTTAATCTTTATTTTTAATCATTGTTTTAATCAACATTTTGGCACCTGGGAAAAGAGAATTGAATAAAAAAAATTCTATTTTTAGCAGCACAAAAAGCGTGGGAAGAGCCCATCCCAAATTCAAATTAGTCCAGAGATTAAAATCTGCTTTGGCTCACAACAACTTCCTTAATTAGCCCTTAATTAGCCCTTAATCATCCCCAGGTACCCTAAAAATCTCCTTTCTTTACTTTGGAATTCATTGTGGGACAGAAAATTTGGGTTTATTCCTAAAAAAAAAAAAAATTAAAAGTTTGGGAGCTCAGGGCTCTCCAATTTCTGTCCCATCCCAAATTTCATGAGGAATATGGAAAAAAAAAAGGGAATTAAAGCAGGAATTTTAAATGTATTTAAGTGTTTTGTGTATTTAAATGAGATTAAAATATATTAATTAATAAAAATAAAATTTACTTTATTAATCCCATTCTCCTGTTTTGATGGATTCTTTCCCAGATGTTGGATCCCGATTCTTCCAAGGTGGAGAAAATGGGGAAAATTCTGATTTTCTACCTTGAAATTCCAGCCTGGAATTCCTTCCCTAAAGGAGAAAAGGAAAAAAAAAATCCAGTTAAATTCATATCCTGATTTAAAATATGGGAAAAAAATTATACTTAATAAATAAATAATAAAATAAATAAAACAAAAAATTAAATATTTCAAATCTGAATTATTTAACACAGAGATTATTTTAAAAATAAATAAAACAATAGAAAAGAATTAACTATAAAATTTAAAACTCTAAATTTATCACAGATAACAGAAACTCTTTATCCCAATTAAGCTGATTTCCCCCATTTTTTGGGCTGTTTTCTCCATTTTTGACCCATTTTTTCCTCAATTCCCACCCCCATTTTTTGCTATTTAATTTTTTGGGGTTTTTTGGTGTTTTGTCGTTTATTTTTTTTTTCTATTTCCCCCCATTTTGTGCTCTCTTTCCCTCATTTTTTGGGGCTAGTTTCTTCTATTTTTGGTCTTTTTTCTCCTCATTTTGAGGCTGCTCCCCCCCATTTTTTGGTCTGTTTTCCCCTCATTTTTGGGGCTGTTTTCTGTCTTTTTTCCCCCTCGTTTTGGGGTTATTTTTTCATCATTTTTAGGTCTGACTTCCCCTCATTTTGGGGGGCTGGTTTTCCCCATCTTTGGTCTTTTTTCTCCTAATTTTGGGGCTGATTTCCCGCCTTTTTTTTTTTCTTCCCCCTCATTTTGAGGCTGATTTCCCCTCATTTTTTAGGCGGTTTTCCCCATTTTGGAGCTGTTTTTTCCTCTTTTTTGGGGGGACTGCTTTCCCCTCCTTTCCGGACTATTTTTCCTCATATTGAAGCTGCCTCAGGTGGGGAATTTTTAGCTTCAGGATGGAGATTTTTGAACACTTCGGAGACAAAACTCCTCACCTGGGCATGTCAAGGGCTGCAAGGTGGCTGCAGCCCATCCAGGTAGATCCAACACTGCCTCAGGTGGGAGATTTTGGCCTCAGGTGGAGAATATTTGGTCTCAGGTGGAGAATATTTGGCCAGGGAGCACCAACCCTCCCTCAGCGCTGTGGGCTGACCCCTCCTCACATCCCTGAGGGGCTCTGGGGCCGCTCGAACTCAACACGGGACCCCCTGCCCGGGACCGTCCCCTCAGCTCCTGAGGCAGCACCGGCCGCTCCTCCCAGCACTCCCCAACCCCTCGGGCCCTCAGCAAGCCCTGAGAATGGCGGATCCGTGAGGGGAAGGCCCGTGAGGAGCGGGCGGGGGTCGCGACCCAGCGGCGCCATTTTCCCGCCCTTCCCCTTCCCTCCCTCAGCCGCCTCAGGGCCCGGCCCCCGTGACGTCACCGCGCGCAGGAGGAAGTGACGTCACCGGTATCCCTCCGCCGTCCAGGTCCCCTTTTTGTGTGTGTGGTGTGTGTGTTGTGTGTGTGTGGTGCGGCTGCGGGCGCCGCGCGCCTGTATCAGCCCGCCGGGCCCGACGACCTTTTTTTTTAAATTCCCCCCCCTCCTTTTTTCCGTGAGGGGTGAAGTAGAGGAAGGGGGGGGGGGAAAAAACCCCACACGCACGCCAAGCACGGAGCCGCCCCCCCGGCAGAACGTACAGAGGGCGAGCAGAGCCAGGGATAATTCCTTCTTCATCACCATCTTCATCCTCCTCCACAGCATCCCGCCAAGTGTGAGGCGGGGAGGGGAGGGGAGGGGGGAGCTCATGCCACCTGCCCCCGCGCCCTGCGGGGAGAGGAAAGCGGCGGAGCCCCATAGGAGCGAGCGGCGGCAGCGCTGAGGAAGGTGAGGAGGGGGGCGCGGGGAAGAGGAGGGAGGGATGAAGGCAGCGGAGCCTCCCCGGGGGTAGCGGTGACGGCGGCGGGAGATGGAAGTTGGAGGGGGGAGGATCGGTAACGGTGAAACCGGCTCGAACCGCCCGGGAGTGGGGGAGAAGGAGGGAATGAAGAAGGAGGAGCGGGGGGGGGGCGGCAGGGCCGGAGCGCGCCGTACACAAAGCGGTGGCGGGAGGAGGAGGAGGAGAAGAGCAGCAGGAGGAGGAGGAGGAGGAGGGAGGGCTCGGGGTGCCGAGGAGGGGCCGGGGAGGAGCCGCGGCGGCTCCGGCGGCCGCTCCCGCCGGGCCCCGGGCGGGCGCTGAGGGACGCGGAGGGATCCGCGCGCAGCCCTCACGGCCCGGGGGGCGCGGTGAAGCGGCCGCCCTCAGGGGAGGGGGGCGGCGGTGATGCGGCCCCGCCGCCGCTGCTCCCTCCGCGCACCCCCTCCCGCCATACCGGGATCCCCTCACGGTTTCCTCACGGTGCCCTCACGGTCGCCCCCTCAGTCACCACCACGGGGATGAGGAAGGGGCGGTCGTGTCCCTCCTTCCTCCTCGCTTCTCCCGGTGCTGCCGCCCCCTCCTCTCTTTGGCGGCGCTGCTTCGCTGGTGGGCGGCCATGTTGGGCACGGGGATTATTTTTCGCTCTCTTTCTTAGCCGCCACAATACGCTGAGGCTGTGTGTGAGGGGGCTTTTCCCGGAGTTTTCCCGGTTTTTAGGGAAGGTTAAGGAAAAGGGGAGGGTTTGTGATCAGGGGTTTGCAAGGTGCGACCACCCCCCCTCCATCATCCTTGGCCTTGCTGGTGCTTCACCTTCGCTGAGTGAGTTCCCCTCTCCAGAGCCCTGAGGGGTGGGAGCCCCTCGGCCGCAGGGATTTGGGATCCCAGTCCTCATCCTCGGGGATTTGGGATCCCAGTTCTCACCCTCGGGGATTTTGGGATTGGGATCCCAGCCCTCCCCGGAGAGTCCTGGGGTCAGGAGTCCATCCCTCTGCTTTAGGGAATTGGGGTCCCAGACCTCACCCTCGGGATTTGGGATTGAAATCCCAGTCGTCTCCCTTTGGGATTTGGGATCCCAGCCCTCCCCGGAGAGTCCTGGGGTCAGGATTCCATTCCTCTTCTTTAGGGAATTGGGATCCCAGTCCTCACCCTCAGGGATTTGGGATCCCAGCCTTCTCCTCAGAGATTTGGGATTGGGATCCCAACCTTCTCCTCAGAGATTTGGGATCCCACCCCTCAAGGTTCTGGCATTGGGATCCCTCATTGTCAGGGATCTGGGATCGGGATCCCCATCCCTTCCTCAGGAATTTGGGATCCTCCCACCTGGATCCAAGCAGGAAAAAAAAATGGGAAAACTCCTCCAGGAATCCCAAAATTCCTGGAAAAGGATCAGCCCCACAGGAATTCCCTCCCCTCCCTCCTGCAGGCTTTGGGATTCCAGCCCAAAAATCCCCCAAGACTGCAGCTGCTGCTGGGGAAATTCCCAGAGTTTGGGAGAATTCCCAGAGTTTGGGAACATTTGGGAAAATTTCCAATATTTGGGGAAATTCCCAGAGTTTGGGAATATTTGGGGAAATTATTAATTCTTATTTTTTGTTTTCATTCTTCTATTTATTTTAATTCTTATTTGTGTTTTTAATTTTAAGCATGCACAATTTTCCCTTTAATTCCCAAAATTCTTGGAATTTTCCTCCTGGTGCTTCCAACCTTGGGAATTCTCTCTGGGCCAGGGAATGATGGAAAATCTTCTTGGAATGGGGGGAAAAAAAAGTCTATAATTTATATTTTAATCTATATTTTATTAATATTTTTATTTGCACAGTATGTATATTTCTAAATGTTAATACTATTTTAATTTATTTTTGCTCACATTTATTTATATTCATAGTTTTAACTTTTATTTTTGTTGTATTTTTAATTTTGTTTTTACTTAATTTTAATTCTATTTCATGATTGTCTATTTATTTCTTATTTTTAAAAATTTAATATCATTTAATTCTAATTTTAATTAAAAGCCTCCAAACCAAAGCTGAGAAAAAAAAAAAAAATCCCAATTTTGGGATTTTCATCCCAAATTCCAGAGAATTCCTTGGAAAGAAATAAAGATTTTAATCCTAGAATTCTTCATTAAAAAAATCCCAATTTTGGGTTAAACCAGAAAATTTTAATCCTGAAATCCAAGAAAAAAACCAAAGATTTAAAACCTGGAATTCCTGATTTAAAAAATCCCAATTTTGGCTCAATTTCATCCCAAATTCCAAGGAATTCCTTGGAAAAAAAGCAGAGAATTTAAACCTGGAATTTCTCAGTGAGAAAAGAGCAAAAAAATTCCAACTTTTTTTGGAAATTCCTTGGGGGAAAAAAAAAAAAAACCAAACCAAAAATTTCCTTTTTTTTGTTTTTTTAAGATTTTCAGGTTCTAACCCCAACCCAACCCCATCATTCCCATTCCTCCTTTTGGGAAATAAAAAATTCCTGTTTTTTTTTTCTGAAATTCCCATTTTTCCCCCATTTTTTCCAGGATGGCAGACACGGATCTTTTCATGGAATGTGAGGAGGAGGAGTTGGAGCCCTGGCAGAAAATCAGCGACGTCATCGAGGACTCGGTGGTGGAGGATTACAATTCCATGGAAAAAAATCCCACAGGTACAGAAAAAATAAAAATCAAAAATCCTTTGGAATTGCCAATTCCTGCCTTTGCAGCTCAAAATGTTCCCGTTTAGTGGCTAAAAAAATCGATTTATTGGTTAAAAAATCTCATTTATTGGTTAATAATTCCATTTATTGATTGAAAAATGCCAATTATTGGATAAAAATCCCAATTTTTGAGGAATTTATCCCATTCCTGCTTGGAAATAATTATTTGGGAAGCAGGAAATGGCTTTTATCCCATTTTCCCTTCTTTTCCCCTTTCATTTTTCCTTCTTTTCCCACTCAATATTTCCCCTTTTCTTCCTGATTTTTTTCCCCTTTTCCCACTTAATTTCCTGCTTTTTTCCCAGGTATTTTCCCCTGGATTTTCCCCCCTTTTCCCCCATATCTTTTCCCCATATGCCCCTGGATTGTTTTCCCCTTTTCCCCCCATATTTCCCCCGTTCTCCCCATATTTTTCCCTCTTTCCCCACAGATTTTTCCCCTCGTTCCCCTTAATTTTCTCCCCCTTTTCCCCCATATTTGCCCCCATACCCCTTGTTTTTTCCCCCATATCCCCTGGATTTTTTTCCCCGTATCCCCATGGATTTCCCCTTTTCCCCACATTCCCCTGGATTTTCCCCACAGCTTTTCCCCACAGATTTTACTCTGTATCCCCCTGTATTTTCCCCCCGTATTTCCCCC
>NW_014650947.1:0-16840 GCF_001447265.1 Sturnus vulgaris | reverse complement strand
AATCGACCAAAAAATTCCCAAACAATTCCCCCAAAAAATCTCAAAAAATCACCCCAAAATTCCCTAAAAATTCCCCCCCAAATCACCCAAAAATAAAAAAAAAATTCCCCAAAATTCCTAAAAAATTCCTCAAAATTCCCTAAAAAAAAAATCTCAAAAACTCTCCAAAAGAAATCCCAAAAAATTCCCCAAAAAAATCAACCAAAAAATTCCCCAAAATATGATTTTTTTTTTTTTTTTTTTTTTCCCTCCAGGATTTGGAAAATCTCCGGAGGGAGCATGACGAGGCCTTGCAGGTAAGGGGCAAATTCCCCAAAAATTCCATAAAAATCAACCCAAACATTCCCCAAAATTAAAAAAAAAAAAATCCACAACAAAATAGAAAAAAATTCCCCAAAATTTCCACAAAAATCAACCAAAAATTCAAAAAAATTCTCAGAAAATCACCCAAAAATTCCCCAAAAATAATGCCAAAAAAATCTCCCAAAAATTCCCCCAAATCCCCCCCTTCCCTGTGTTTTCCAGGCCCGGATTTCCCTGCAGTCGTCCCTCGAGGAGTCACAGCAGGCGCGGAAAGTTCTGGAATCTTCCCTGGAGGAATCCCAGGCCCTGAGGGAGAAATGGGAACAGCTCCAGGACAGAGTGGCTGAGCTGGAGGTACTGGGGAAAATCCGAAAAATATCAAAAAATCCCCAAACCCCCCCAAAACCCCAAAATCCCCGGAATTTGCCCCAAACCTCAGCCGAGCGGGCAGCCCTGGCCGGTTCTGAGCAGGAGCTGCAGCAGTGCCGGGAATCCCTCAAAAATCCTCCCCAAAAAATCCCCAACCCCCCCCCAAACCTCAAATTCCCCGAATTTCTCCTAAAATTCTCCCTCAGTCGGAGCGGGCGGCCCTGGCCGGTTCCGAGCAGGAGCTGCGGAAATCTCGCGATACTTTGGAGCGGCGCCTGAGGGAGGAGCGCGAGCAGCGGGAACGGCTCGGCCACGAGGTGAGGGCGGGAAAAAAAAACATAAAAAAAAAAACAACCCTGGAATTTTTACTGTAATTCTGAGGGTTTTTGTTTTAATGGAATTCTGGGGTTTTTTGTGGCATTTTGGGGGTTTTGTGGAGTTCTGGGGGGTTGAGGGAGTGTTGGGGTTTTTTTGGTGGAATTTTAGGGCTTCTTTTGTAGAATTTTGGGGATTTTTTTTTGGTGGAGTTCTGAGGTTTTTTATGGAATTTTAAGGGATTTTTAAATGGAATTTTAGAGTTTTTTTGTAGCTTTTTTTTTTGAGGAATTTTAGGGTTTTTTTTTGAGGCATTTTAGGGGTTTTTTTTGTGGAATTTTAGGGCTTTTGGTGGAATTTTAGAATTTTTTTATGTAGAATTTTCAGGTTATTTTGTTGGAATTTTGGGCGGTTTTTGTGGAATTTTGAAGGGTCTTTTGTGGAATTTTGGGGGGTTTGTGTGGAATTTTGGGGATTTTTTTTCGATAATTTTCACTGAATTTTGTTTTTTTTTTTATGTGCAATTTCAGGAGATTTTTATGGAATTTTTTTGTGGAATTTTAGGGCTTTTTAAAAGGAATTTTGTGGGTTTTTGTGGAATTCTGTGGGGTTTTCATGGAATAAATGTTTTTTTTTGTGGAATTTTGATTTTTTTCACTTAATTTAGGGGGCATTTATTGTGGAATTCTGGGGGGTTTTTCCTGGATTTTTTTTTTTTTTTTTTTTTTTTTTTTTTTTTTTCCTGGAATTTCAGGGTTTTTTTTCCCCTGGATTTTTGGGGATTATTTTAATGGATTTTTTTTTTAAATGGAATTCCAGTTTTTTCATGGAAGGAATTCTGCTTTTTTTTCCCCCTGAAATTCCTAGCTTTTCCAAAAAATTCTCTTTTTTTACACAGAAATTTGATTTTTTTTTTCATGGAATTTCAGGATTTTTTCATGGAATTTGGGTTTTCTTTATGGAATTCTGGGTTTTTTTAATGGAATTTCAGGGTTTTTTCGTGGAATTTGAGGATTTTCCATGAAATTTTGGAATTCCTGATCCCAAAATTCCTTTTTTTTTTTTTCCCAGCTGGAGCAGATGACGACGGAATCCCAAAATTCTGTGGCCTCACTCCAATCCCAGCTGGAAAAATTCCAGGAAAAATCCCGGAGGGAACTGGAAAATTCCCAAAAAATCACCCAAGAACGAGAGGCAGAGGAGAAAAAATTCCAAGAAAAAATCGGGAAGCTGCAGGATGAGGTTGGTTGATTTTTAATCTCAAAATTTCAATCAAAAATAATAAAAAATAAGAATTTTTGGGGGGATTTTTAACCAAGTGTAAGATGAAAAATTGGGAATTTTGGGGGATTTTTTGGGGATTTTTTTTGGGAATTTTTGATCCTGAAATTTCAACCTAAAGAAAAAAAAAATTGGGAATTTTTTGGGGAATTTGGGGGAAATTTTGCTGAGTTTTTGGGAATTTTTTTGGAAATATTTTTGCTTATTTGTATTTCTCAGAACTTTTTTGTGAACTTTTTGATGGGAATTATTTTGAAATTTTTCATATTTTGGCAAATTTTATTTGCAATTTTTTTTTTTTTTTTTTTTAATTTTAAATATATATATTTTTAAAATTTTTGTGGAATTCTGGGTATTTTTCCTGGCAGGTTTCCAGGCTGAAGGAGACAATGCAGGGAATTCAGGAGGAGAGGGATGGGATCCTGCTGGACAAGGAGCTGCAGCTGCAGAAATTCCAGGAGCTGCAGCAGGAGCTGGAAAATCAAAAACGAGCCCAGGAGGAGAGAGCTCGACATTCCAAGGCCCTGGAGGTGAGAATTCCTAAAAAAAAAAAAACCGAAAGAATGGGAATATTCATCAGGAAATTCATATTAAAATCATTAAAATGTCCCTGGAAGAACTGGGAAAAAAATTTTAAAATGCTCGGTAGGAATTAAAAAAAAAATTTCAGCGAAAAAATGTGATAAAATTCCTAGAAAATTCCCCCCAAAATTCCCATTCCTAATGAATTCCCACACCTCAAAAAAATTCCCAGAAAATTTAAAAAAAATTCCCAAAGTATTGCTAAAAAATGCACCCAAAAATTCCTCAAAAATGCCAAAAAATTCCCAAAAATTCCCCCCAAAATCCCCCAAAAAATCCTAAAAAATCCCCCCCCCCAAAAAATTCCAAGGAAATTCCCCCAAAAAATCCCAAAAATTCCAGAAAAATCCCCCCCAAATAAAAAAATTCCTCAGAAATTCCCCCAAATTCCTCAAAAATCCCAAAAAATTCCTCCACAACTCCCAAAAAAATCCCAAAAATTCCCCCCAAAATTTCCCAGAAATTCCCCCCCCAAAAAATCACTCAAAAATTCCCCAAAAATTCCTCCAAATTTCCCCCCAAAATCCCACAAAAATCTCCAAAATTCCCAAAAAAACCCCTAAAAAATGCCAAAACCCCCCCCCCCAAAACCTCCCTCAATTTTCCCCTTCCCCACCCCCCATCCCTTTCATTTGGGAATCCTGGGATTTTCCTGGAATGTCTTGGAATGTTCTGGAATTCCCAGGAGAAGTCGAAGCGCCTGGAGCTGGAGCTGGACGAGGAGCGGAACTCCCTGGAGCTGCTGGGGGACAGAGTGGCCCGGGGCAGGGAGCAGGTCAGAGCTGGGAAACCCGGGAATTCTGGGAATTTTAGGGGAGTTTTTGGCAAGTTTTCAGGGATTTTTTGAGGATTTTCGGTGAATTGGGGGGGAGTTTTTTTTGAGGATTTTTAGAGGATTTTTGGCAAATTGATGGAGATCCATGGAAAATCCATGGAAATCCATGGAAAATTCTAGAAAAGCCATGGAAAAAAAATGACAAATTGATGGAAATCCATGGAATTACCAGATTTTTTTTTTTTTTTTTCTTGGCAGATTGAGCAGCTGAGGGCCGAGCTGCTCCAGGAGCGCTCGACCCGCCAGGACCTGGAATGTGACAAATCCTCCCTGGAGAGACAGGTGAGGGAAATGCAGGAAAATCCAGGAAAAGTCTGGGGAAATCCTGGGAAAAGCCTGGGGAAATTCCAGAAAAATCCTGGGAAATTCCAGGAAAATCCTGGGGAAAAGCCTCAGAAAAGCTCAAGAAAATCCTGGGGATAATCCTGGAGGAAATCCTGGGGAAAGACTGGGAAAAGCTTGGGAAAAATCCTGCAAAACGCTCAGGAAAAGCCTGGGAAAAGCTCGAGAAAAATCCTGGGAAAATCCTGGAGAAATTCTGTAAAATTCCCTGGAAAATCCCAGTAAAACTCTGGGTTTGGTGTTTGTGTTTCAGCTGAAGGATCTGCGCTCGCAGCTGGAGCAGCTCCAGAGGAATTCCGGCAGCGGCCGCAGTTCCCAGCTGGAGGCACAGCTGGAGGAGCTCCAGGAGCAGCTCCGGGCTGAGGAGAGGTACAGGAGCAGATCCCAAATCCCAAAAATTCCCAAATCTCCAAATTCCCAAATTCCCATAATCCTATAATACCAAAATCCCAAATTCCCAAATCGCAAATCTCTCCAATCCCAGATCTCCAAAACCCCAAATTCCCAATTCCCATATTTCTCCAATCCAAATCCCCAAATCCCTAAATCCCAAATTTCTCCAATCTCAAATTCCCAAATTTCTTAGTCCCAAATTGCCAAGTCCCAAATTTTTCCAATTCCAAATTTCCCAATCCCAATTTTTTCCAATCAAAAATCCCAAATTCCCAAATTTCTGCAATGCCAAAACCCAAATCTGCAACTTTCTCCATCCCAAATCCCCAAATCTTATTAAATTCAATTTAATTTAATTTCATTGACTGAAAATTAATTTTGCAGGGACAAGCACGCTGTGCTGCCATTGTGCCTTTAAAGGCCCTTTAAAAAATCCAAAAAAATTCTTAAAGAGCCCTTAAAAAAACATTTAAGACCCCTTTAACCCCCCCATAAACCTATCAATAAATTAATTTTAATTTAATTAACTGTAGTTAAGTGTAATTAATTGATTTTACTCAGAGAGAAAAGCACGCTGCTCTCGTCCAACCTTTAAAAACCCTTAAAAAATCCATAAAAACCCCCTTACCCCCCCCATAAATGGATCAATGAATTAACTGGGGCTTAATTAAGTGTAATTAATTAATTTTCAGGGAGAAGAGCTCCCTGCAGTCGTGCAGCCGGAAGCTGGAGCGGCGCCTGCAGGAGCTGCAGCTGCAGCTGGAGGAGGAGAGGCAGAGCAGCAACGGCCACAGGGAGCAGGTGGGGAGGGAGGAATCCCAGAAAAAACATGGAAAAATCGGGAAAAATGTGGGGGGAATTCAGGAAAAATATGGGAAAAATTTGGGGAAATATGGGGGGAATTCAGGAAAAATTTTGGGGAAGTCTGAGAAAAGAAAATTTGAGGGAAAACGTGGGGGAAATATGGGGGGAAATCTGGAAAAATACAGGGAAAATCTGGGAAAAATTTGGCATTGGGAATGGGAGTTGTTCAGGGTAAAATCTGGGAGATGTTTGGGGAAAATTCGGGGAAAATCTGGGAAAAATCTGAGGGAATCTGGGACTGGGAATGGGAGTTATTCAGGGAAAAATCTGGGGGAAAATCTGGGAAAATTATGGAAAAATCCGGGGAAAATCTGGGAAAAAAAGTGGGATTGGGAATGGGAGTTGTTCAGGGAAAAATGTGGGGAAAGTTTGGGGTAAATGTGGGGACTGAAGGGTGGGGATTGCAGCTGAGCCTGCGGGTGAAGGCGCTGAAGCGGCAGCTGGACGAGGCCGAGGAGGAAATCGAGCGCCTGGAAAACGCCCGGAAAAAATTCCAGAGGGAATTGGAGGAGCAGCAGGAGCTGAACGAGCAACTGCAGAGACGCCTGAAAAACAAGGAGAAGGAGGCCTGGTAAGGGAATTCCAGAGCGAAAATTCCCCAAAATTCTGTGGGAAAAGGGCCCCAAAATCCAAGGGGAAACGTCTCTAAAACCATGGAAAGGGTCCTAAGAATTCCATGGGAAAAGGAGACCTGGGAAGGGAATTCCAGAGAGAAAATTCCCCAAAATTCCGTGGGAAAATTCCCGAAATTCCATGAGAAAATTCCCTAAAAGCATGGAAAAGGTCCCAAAAGTTCCATGGGAAAGGAATTCCAGATGGAAAATCCCGGAAGTCCATGGAAAAGAGCTGGGAAGTCTGTGGGAAAAGGCTGGGAATTCCATGGAAAAAGGCTGGGAATTCTGTGGGAGAAGGATGGGAATTCCACGGAAAATGCCATAATCCCATGGGGAAGGGCAGGAATTCCCTGGAAAATCCCGGCATTCCATGGGAAACGCTGGCGTTGTCCCGCAGGCGCCGCGCCGTGGAGTCGGCGCCGAGCTCGGACGAGGAGCTCGGCTCGGCCGCCATCGCCTCCCTGCTGAGCCAGGCCAGGCTGCAGGCCAGCTCCTGCTGAGGGCAACGCCGGGAATGCCGGGAATGCCGGGCTGGAAGTGGCTCCAGCATCGCTCTGGGATCGGTTCCAGGATCAGCTTCCACCTGCTGAGGAACTTTGGGAATGCCGGAATCCCAGGAATTCTGGGAATGCCAGAACCAGGATCAGTTCCAGGATTGACTCTGGGATTGGTTCTAGGATTAGTCTTGACCTGGGATTGGCGCTGGGGTCACCCCAGGATCAGCCCCCACTGTGGATTCCCAGAAATTCCAGAATTCCCAGGAATTCCAGAGTCACGATTAAGTCCTGGCCTGGGATCATCTTCGGGATCGGTTCCAGGATTGATTCTGGGATCAGTCCTGGAATTCCAGCTGGGATCAGCCCTGGGATCAACCCCTTCCTGCCGATTCCTGGGAATTTGGGCTGGGATCAGTCCCAGAATTCCAGTGTGGATCAGCCCCAGGATCAGCCAAACCCTGGGATCAGTCCTGGCATTCCAGCCAGGGTCAGCCCCGGAATTCCAGCCAGGGTCAGCCCCGGAATTCCAGCCAGGATCAACCCCGGAATTCCAGCCAGGATCAGCCCCAGGATGCTCCATGGGAAAAAATTCCCAAATCCAGGACACAAAGGACAAATGGCTGGGACCTCCCTCTGGGAATTCCAGGAAATTCCAGGAGACACTTCAGAGGAATTCCAGGAATTTTGATTTCAAATCCCTTCCCTTGGGCTCTTCACCAAGGTGTTTGGAATAAAATCCAGCGGTTTGAGGGCAGCAGGGTCTGGAATTTTTGGGAATTCCGGGTGGGAAATTATTGGGAATTTTGGGGAATTCTCGGGAATTCTTGGGAGGGAATTCTTGGGAAATCTCAGGAATCTGTGGGGGGAATTTTTGGGAATTCTGAGTGGGAATTCTTAGCATTTCTCAGGTGCCACCCCCAGGAAGGGCGGTGCCAGCCCCCGCAGGTGCCACCCAGGTGTCGCCAGGTGTCCCCACCCAGTGCCCGGTGGCCCAAAGGTGCCACCCTTGATGTCACCATGTGGTCGCCACCCAGGAAGGGCGGTGCCAGTCCCCGCAGGTGCCACCCCAGGTGTCCCCACCCCTCCCGGTGCCACCCTTGGAGGTGCCCCCACCCCTCCCCACCCCGTGCCTCAGTTTCCCCCGAGCTTTGGGGACATTGCGGGGACAGGGAATATCCACTCCCAGGAAAATCCTCCAAAATTCCCTCATATTCCCAGAAATCCCAGCAAATTCCCGAAAGTTCTCTCAAATTCTCAGTTTTTATCCCAATTTAATCCAAATTTTACCCCAATTTTATTTCAGTTTTCCCCCACTTTAATCCCAATTTGATCCCAATTCCCCCGTCCCTCCCGATTTCATCCCAATTTTATCCCAATTTTCCCCCATTTTTATCCCCATTTCCCTCGCACATTTATCCCAGGTTTTCGCCGTTTTTATCCCAATTTTCCCTTTGGAGGCGTGGCCTCACCTCATCCCATCTTCGCCATAACCAAACATGGACATGCTGGGGGCGTGGTCTGACAGCTGTCAATCACAGTGATAGGCGTGTCCAAACTGGGCGTGGCCAATCAGCGGCGAGACTCACCCGCGCCGTTTTGAGGGTGTGGCCAATCAGCGCCGAGACTCGCCGTGAGGGGCGTGACCGAGGTGGGCGTGGCCACCTGCCTCAGGTGAGGCGGAAGCGGCGGCGGGGCCATGAACGGGCTCCAGGGCTGGGCCGCGCTCCCGGAAATCGCGGTAAGATCCCCCCCCGAATTCCCAAAAAAATTCTTGGATTTTTCCCCCAAAAATTCCCGCATCTTCCTCCCAAAAACTTCCGGCAGGTCCCGCCAAAAAATTCCGGGATTTTCCTCTCAGAATTCCGCGATTTTCCCCTCAGGAATTCCCGGGCCTCTGCTTTGTTTCTTCCGGGAACTCCCTGAAGTTTTTTGTTTTGGTTTTTTTTTTTTTTTTTTCTTTGGAATTGTCGGAAATTCCCGGATTTCCCCCCCCCCCCTAAAAAATTCTGGGATTTCTTCCCTAAAAACTTCGGGATTCTTTTCCTGAAGTTCTTGGATCCCCTTCCCAAAATTCCCGGGTTTCTCTTTTCCCGAATTCCCGGAACTCTCGGGATTTTCCCGCCCTACTGGGAGGAGTTTGGGGATCCTAAATACCTTCGGAATTCCCAAATCCTTCCCAAAATTCCCAAATTTTCCCCCAGGACCCCTCCCCAAAATTCCCTCGAGTTCCTCCTGTCCCAAATTCCCGAAATTCCCGGAATTTTTTCCCTTCCTGGAACCACTTTGAGGGATCCCAAATCCCTTTGGAATTCCCGGATACTCCCAAAAATTCCCAAATTTTCCCCAAAATTCCCAAATTTTTCCCCAAATCCCCCCAGGACCCCTCCCCAAAATGCCCACTTTTCTCTCCTATCCCAATTTCCCGAAATTCCTGGAATTTTTTCCACTTCCTGGGGTGACTTTTGGGGATCCCAAATCCCGTTGGAATTCCTAAATCCCTCCCCAGAATTCCAACATTTTCCCCAAAATACAAACTTTTCCAATTTTTTTGGGAAATTTTGGGAATTCCCAGCGATCACAAAAATGAGAAATATCCCTCTGGAGAAAATCCCAGAATTTCCACAATCTATTTAAAAAAAAAAAAAAAAAAGGGATTTTTGGGATTTGAGGCCCCCAAAATTCCCAAATTTTCCAGGATTTGGGGCAGGGTTGGATTTTTGGGATTCCCCATTCCAGGATTTTCCAAAAAAAAAAAAAATTTCCTTTGGAATGATGGCAAAAACTTTGGAAAAAATCAACTTGGGAAAAAAAAACGGGAAAACTCAAATTTTGGGAATTTTGGGGAGGGGTCCTGAGGGAATTTTGAGGGAAAATTTGGGAATTTTGAGGAAAAATTTGGGGGTTGGGATTTTTTGCCATTCGCACAAATTTGAGAATGAAAATTTGCGAATTTTGGGAATTTTCGGGAATTTTCCCAGCAGGAGCTGAGCATGAGGAGCCCCCTGGAATTCCTAGAATTCCCAGAATTTCCCAGCCTGGAAAACTCTCCTGGATCCCTGGAAAATTCCAGAGGGAGCCCCAAACCCACCTGGAATCCCGAGGTGAGTCTTGGAATTTTTGGAAAATTAAAAAAAAAATTCTGGATCTGACATTGCTGGATTTTTCCTGGTTTTTTTTCTCATTTTTTTCTGGATTTATCCCAATTTTTTCCTGTTTTTTTTTTCTGGATTTATCCCAAATTTTTCCTGGACTTTTTCCCATTTTTCCTTGGATTTATCCCAGCTTTCTATGAGATTTTTCTTGGATTTTTCCTAGATTTATTCCAAATTCTTATGGGATTTTTAGTGGATTTTTCCAATATTTTTCCTAAATTTATCCTGGAATTATCCCATATTTTGGGGGGGATTTTTCCAGGATTTTTCCAGGATTTATCCCAAATTTTTATGGGATATTTCCTGGATTTTTTTCCAAATTTTCTCCAGATTTTTCCTGGATTTTTTTTTTTTCTAGATTTTTTCCAGGATTTATCCCAAATTTTTCCTGGATTTATCTTGGATTATTCCTGGATTTTTTTTAGATTTTTTTCCAGATTTCCCCCTGTTTTTACCCCAGTTTTTCCCAGTTTTTATCCCAGTTTTTCCCTGTTTTTACCCCAGTTTTTCCCAGTTTTTATCCCAGTTTTTCCCTGTTTTTANGTTTTTACCCCAGTTTTTCCCAGTTTTTATCCCAGTTTTTCCCTGTTTTTACCCCAGTTTTTCCCAGTTTTTATCCCAGTTTTTCCCTGTTTTTATCCCATTTTTTCCCAGTTTTTAATCCCAATTTTTCCCTGTTTTTATCCCATTGTTTCCCTGTTTTTTTCCCAGTTTTTATCCCATTTTTTCCTAGTTTTTATCCCATTTTTTCCCTGTTTTTATCCCATTTTTTCCCTGTTTTTTTTTTTCCCAGGAATTGGCTCCGGTTCTGAGGCTGTGCCGGCCCCGAGACCCCCCTGGGGAGCCCCGGCCCAAGGAGAGGGTGAGGAAAAAAAAATGGGAATTCTGGGGAAAGAATGGGAATTGTGGGAGGAAAAACAAATAACTTTTTGGGGAAAAATGGGAATTTTGGGGGGAAAAATGGGAATTTTGGAACAAAAATGGGAATTTTTTGGGGGGGGGAATGGGAATTTTTCCCGCAAATCCCAATTCTGGATTTTCCCTGGAATTTTTTTTTTCCAAAATTCCATTTTTTCCCCCAGCCTGTAGGCAGAGCCTTTGCCATGGTGGCCAAAAGATCCGATGGGAATTCCCTGACCTCAGAATGTGTCAAATCCAAGGATGGGGACGAGGAGATCATCAAGGTACAATTCCCAAAAGATTCCACAAAAAGTCCAAAAAAAAAAATTGCACAAAAATTCCCAAAACATTGCACAAAAATTCTGCGAAAATTCCACAAAAAAATTCCTTAAAATTCGCCAATTTTGGCCTTGGAATGTGTCAAATCCAAGGATGGGGATGAGGAGATCACCAAGGTACAATTCCCAAAAAATTCCACCAAAAATTCCACAGAAATTCCCCAAAAAATTCCCAAAAAATTGCACAAAAAAATCCCCAAATTCCACAAAAACTCCCCCAAAAATTCCACAGAAATTTCCAAAAGATTCCACAAAAATCCCATAGCAAATTCCACAGAAATTCCCAAAGAATCCCCCCAAAAATTCCACCAAAAATTCCCACAAAATTCTACATAATTCCCCTTAAAATTGCACCAAAAATTGCACTAAAATAGCACCAAGAAATCCCCAATATTCCACAAAATTTCCCAGAAAATCTCCCAAAAAATTCACAAAAATTCCAACAAAAATTCCACAAAAATTCCAGCAAAATTGACCTCGAATTTCCCCCAAATTCCCACAAAATTTCCCCCAAATTCCCTAAAAAATTCCCCCCCAAAAACCCCACAATATTCCACCTAAAATTCCCCACAAATTCCCCCAAAATTCTCTCAAATTGTCCAAAAATTAAAAAAAAAACCCCTCTCTCCAAAATTCCCCTAAAATTCCAGCAAAATTTCACGGGTGGAAAATTCCCCAAAAACCCCCGAGGTCCCCAAAATTATTTTAATTTCTAAATTTTTTATTCCAGGTTTATCTCAAGGCTCGCGCCGAGCACGAGGAGCCGGTGACGCAGCTCAAGAGCGAAGTGCGGCACATCCAGGAGGTGAAATTCCCAGAATTTCCATGGAATTCCCAAAAAAATTCCACGGAATTCTGAAAAGTTCCCGGGTTTTCCTACAAAACTCCTAAAAATATCCACAAAATTCTGGCAAAATTCTGCAAATTTTGGACCAAAATTCCAAAAAATTAAAAAAAAAAATTCCTCAAAATTCCTCCAAAATCCCTTCAAAACTCCTGCAATTTTTTTCCCCAAATTCCTGCAAAATTGCCCTCAAAATTCCCTCAAATCTCCTCCCAAAAATTCCACGGAATTCCCCCCAAAATTCCCCAAACATTCCCCTAAATTCCCTAAAATTCTGCTCTAAAAAATTCCCAAAATTCCTTGAAAATCCCAATTCTTCCATTTTTAATTTCATTTAATTTGCTTGTTCCCCATTTTTATTTCTATTTATTCCCTTTTTTTTGCCTTCTCCTTCATCCCAAAAACTCCTACATTTTTGAAAAATTCCCTAAATTAAAAAAAAAAAAAAATCCCAAATTTTTCTTTTTTTTTTTCTTATTTTTTCCAGGCTGGGAGCGCCCTCAAAAAACTCCGGGAAGATTTGAGCACCAAACTCCAGACTCAGCCAGAATTCCAGGAATTCCAAGAATTCCAGGAATTTCAGGAATTTCGGGAATTTCAGGAGCGCTCGGAGGTAAAAAAAAAATAAATTGGGAATTACCAAAATTCCCGATTTTTGGGGTGGAAAAAATGGGGAAAAATTCCAATTTTTTGGGTGGAAAAATTCTCATTTTTGGGATAGACAAAATTGGAAAACTCCCAAATTTTGGGTGGAAAAACAGGAAATTTCCCACTTTTGGGGTAGAAAAGGGGGAGAAATTCCAATTTTTGGGATATTTGGGGCCTTTTGGGGCCATTTTTGTCAATTTTGGGACATTGGGGCCATTTTTGGATATTTTGGGTGAATTTTGGTCAATTTTGGGCAGTTTTGGGTGAATTTTGGGTCGTTTGGGGTGAATTTCGGGTGGTTTTGGGTGAATTTTGGGTGAATTTTGTCCCTCCCACAGGAGGAGGCCCCGTGGCTCCTGCGGAGGCTCCAGGAGGCCGAGAAGCGGCACCAGCAGGAGCGGGAGAGCCTTGAGGTGAGCCCGGAATTCCCAAAAATTCCCGGAACTCCACCCCAATCCCGCCCAAATCCCGGAATTCCAGAGGGGATTTTTCCCCAAAATTTGGGATTTTTGGGAGCGTTTTGCCCAAATTTTGGAGTTTTTAAGGAGAGTTTTGTCCGAATTTGGGGACCTGAAGCAGAATTTTTGGGAATTTCACCAAATTTGGGAATCTTGGGAATTAAGTCTTGGATTTTGAGGGAACTTTGTCCAAATTTGGGAATTTTTAGGATAAAATTTCATCCCAATCCAGGATTTTTTGGGGGGGGGGTGGGAATTTGCAATTCCTGGATTTTCTGTGAGATGCCTGCCCAGGGATGATCCCAGGATCCCATTCCTGCATTTTATTGAGAGATTCCCCTGGAATTCCAGGATCCCATTCCCAGATTTCTTTGAGGGTTTCGCCTGGAATTCTCAGGATCCCATTCCCAGATTTTTTGGTGGGTTCTCCATGGAATTCCCAGTTTTTTTCCGGGATGCTTCCGGAAGTCCGGGATCCTTTCCCAGGGTTATATTTGGATTCCCGTATCCCATTCCCGGGTGTTTTTTGGGATTCCCGTGGGATTCCCGTATCCCATTCCCGGTTTTTCCTGTTGCAGCGGGCGCTGGCGCGGTGCCGGGACGAGGCCGGGCGCTCGGAGCGCGGGCGGCGCCGGGCGGAGCAGGAGAAGGAGCAGCTGCAGAGGAGCCTGGACGGGACCCAGAGGGTCCGGGAGGAGATGGGGGTTTGGGATCCGAGGGGATTTGGGATCATGGGATTGAGAGGTTTGGAATGAGGGGGGATTTG
Organism: Sturnus vulgaris; assembly: GCF_001447265.1. The sequence goes on along the minus strand of NW_014650947.1, from coordinate 3,339 downwards.
GGAGGGGGGGGATTTGGGGTCGGGATCAGGTGTTTTGGGATGGGGATCAGGGCATTTGGGATGGGGTATTTGGGGTCCCTGAAGGCGCGGGATTCCCGAATTCCCGGATTCCTGCAGGAGCTGCGGGAGCTGCAGGCCCGGCTGGAGTCGGGGCAGGCGGAGCTCGAGCGGCTCCGGGCGGCCGAGGGGGAGAGAGCGGCACAGCGGGAACGGTGAGACAGCGGGATGGGGGCAGGAATGGTGGGAATTAATGATGGGAATGAAGGGTGGGAATGAATGGGAATGCTGGGAATGAATGATGGGAATGCTGGGAATGGTGGGAATGAATGATGGTAATGATGGGAATGTATGATGGGAATGGTGGGAATGAATGATGGGAATGCTGGGAATGGTGGGAATGAATGGTGGAAACGAATGATGGGAACCTAATACCAAAATCCCGGGAATGGAGAAATCTGGGAATGAGAATCCTGGGAATGCCAAAATCCTAGGAATGCTGAAATTTGGGAATCCTGAAACCAGGGATTCTGAAATCTGGGAATGCCAGAATTCGGGAATGGGAATCCTGAGAATGCTGGAACTTGGAAATCTGGGAATGGGAATTCTGGAATTTGGGAATGCTGAAATTCCAGGAATCCTGAAATGTGGGGGATTCTGAAATCAGGGAATGCCGGAATTCAGGAATGCTGAATTCCCTGGAATGTTGAAAGTCTGGGAATGAGAATTTTTTTTATTTTTTTGGATGTGACCATTCCTGGGCTGGTTTTGGGGTAGAAATTCCAGGATTTTTTTGAACTGAACATTCCCTTTTTTTTTAAAAAAAAAAAAAAAATATTTTAATTTTTTCAATTTTATTTTTTAATTGTTTTTTTTTATGTGACCATTCCCAGGCTAGTTTGGGGCTAGAAATTCCAGAATTTTTTTGGACAGTTCCAGATTTTTTGAACTGTACATTCCTTTTTTTTTTATTTATTTATTTTTAAAATTTATTTAAATTTCATTTTTAAAATTTTTTTTGTGACATAAATTCCAGGATTTTTTGGGGGCATTCCCGATATTTTTTTTTTTTTTTTTTTTTTTTTTCCCCAGCTCATCCCAGCTGGAGAAGGAGGTGGCAACGCTGAGGGAGAAAATTCATCACCTGGACGACATGCTGAAGAGCCAGCAGAGGAAAGTGCGGCACATGATCGAGCAGGTGGGGAAAAACGGGAATAAAAATGGGGGGGAAAAAAACGGGAAAAAATCCGGAGGAAAATGGGAAAAAATTCGGGAAAAAAGGGAAAAAACGAGAAAAATGGGGGGCAAAAATGGAGATAAAATCCAGGGAAAATGGGGAAAAATCCGGGGAAAAAAACCCGGGAAAAATGGGGAAAAAAAACCCGGAAAAAATCTGGGAAAAAATGGGAAAATCCTGGGAAAAGTGGGGGGAACCTGGGAATGTACCAATGTGGGGATTTGTGCTGCAGCTGCAGAATTCCAAGAGCGTGATCCAGAAAAAGGAGGCGGCGCTGCAGGAGCTGCAGGAGCGCGTCTCCTACCTGGAGGCCGAGGTGGGGCCTGGAATTCTGGGAATTTTGGGAATTTTTTGGGCATTTTTTCCTTCCTTTTTGCCTTTTTTCCCGTCCATTTTCCCACATTTTTTCCTCATTTTTTTTTCTCCATTTTCCCACATTTTCCCTTCTCTCTTCCCGTATTTTTTCCTCATTTTTCCTTCCCTATTCCCACATTTTTCCCCTCCCTTTTTCCCTTTTTTTCCTCTCCCTTTTCCCAAATTTTCCATCCATTTTCCCTCCCTCTTGCCACATTTTTTCCACATTTTTTTCTCATTTTTCCTTCCCTTTTCCCATTTTTTTTCCCTCCTTTTCCCCACATTTTCCCCTCTTTTTCCCACATTTTTCCCTCCCTGTTCCCATTTTTTTTCTCACATTTTCCCTCCTTTCTTTCCCTTTTTTTTCTTCCTCTTCCCACATTTCCCCCTCCCTTTTCCCACATATTTTTCCCATTTTTTTCCTCCACTTTCCCCGTTTTTCCCCCCATTTTTCCCGGATTTCCCCAATCCCTGTTTCATTCCCAGAACCTGGAGATGCACGATCGCATCGAGCACTTGATCGAGGCCCAGGTGAGCCCCGGGGGCGGGGCCAGGGCCCGGTCCAAATCCGACACCGGGGCCAGGTACGGGAATAACGGGAATATAACGGGATTGGAATAACGGGAATTTAACGGCAATTTAACGGGAATAATGGGATTTGGGGGCAGGAATTTGGGGATTTGGGTTGGGAATTCCAGGAATTTGGGATGGGAATAACGGGAATTCAAGGATGGATGGGAATTCCAAGAATTCCCAGATTTCCGGGTGGGAATGTCAGGATTTGGGATTTGGGACAGGAAAGTTGGGAATTCCAGGAATTGGGGTCAGGAATGTCAGCATTTGGGAATGCTGGGATTTGGGAATGAATTTTGGGGATGAATTTTGGGATTTTCTTTGGGATTTGGGTGAACTCCTGGATTTTGGGAATTCTTTTCTGGATTTCAGAACCAAATTCCAGAATTTTCCTCTTCCGCCTTTGAGAATAATTTAATTACTTTAATTAATTTAAATAATTTAATTAATTTCAACTCCCTCATTTTTCCTCATTTCCATTCTGTTTTTTTCCTTTCCAAAAACACTTTTCCAGGATTTTTTTCCACTAAAAATTCCCAATTTATTTTTTTTTTTTCCAGCAAACGCCTCCAGGGCCCAAAGCCACTGCCTCTGATCCGAGTGGTGGAAACCTGAATTTTGGGAATTCTCTGGAAGTTTGGGAATTCTCTGGAATTTTGGGGATTCTCTGGAATTTCCTCCCCCAACCCCAAAAATTCCCGAAAAATTCCATTTTGTCCCACAGAATTCCATGTTTTCCCCCCCAAAAAATTCCATTAATTCTCCCCAGAATTTCCATTATTTTTTTCCCAAAAATTTTCACGAAATTTCCCATAGAATTCCATACTTTTCCCAAAAGAACTCCTTTAATTTCCCCCAAAACTCCACATTTAAAATAAAAAAAAATCCAGTTTTTTTTTCACAGAATTCCAGGGTTTTTTTTCCCATAATTCCGTTTTCCCCACAGAATTCCATGAATTTCCCAAATATTCCACATTTTCCCAAAAACACTCCATTAATTTTCTATAGAATTCCATGTTTCACCCCCCCCCCCAAAATTCCATATTTTTTTTAAAGGTCCATGTTTTCCTCAAAAGAATTCCATTAATTAAAAAAAATTACATATTTTTCCAAAAAAATTCCATTTTTTTCCCCCATAATTCCATATTTTTCTCACACAATTCCACATTTTTCCCAAA